>CP139505.1:427605267-427892767 GCA_021014915.2 Artemisia tridentata subsp. tridentata | reverse complement strand
CTTCGTCTTAGAGGTCAGTGCGCTTATTGAATTTCATTTGAAATTTGTTGGTTTTGATTAGTAGTTTGTTTTGATCAATTCTTCAATTTTTGTGTTACAATATATATTTCTTCTTTATTTATTTATTATTATTATTTTTTTCTGTTCTATAGTTTTAAATAGAAGTATGTTACGCCGCAAGAAATTTGCACTATATGGTTGTGCTTTATGTCTGATTCCAAGTGCAGCTTTAAGCCTCACATGTAAGATAAATGTTCAACTGCGTTATTTATGTTTTCTTTTGTTTGGTTTACATATAGAAGAGACAGGGTATTACTACTGTAATCTCTAAATAGTTAAAAAGAAACATTGGAATGGGTTATTTTGGATGGTCGAAGTTCTTATGAATATACAATATGCAGGTAATAGGTTAATATGGGTAATGTAGTTCTTGACAATCTTAACAAGCGCTCTCATGATATAGTTTTTTGGTATTGAGATTTTGTGGAGATTTGAATTTGAGTGTGTTTGGGAATTGAGATTAGTGATGAAAATGGTGTTCTGAGTTTTTTGTTTGTTAGTTTTTTCATATACTATTTTGTTTGCATACTTATTTTTTTCATATATATACTTTTTTGTGTGTCCCTATGGTTGGTATTTATTTTGAATTATGACACGTGGGACTTTTCTTTTGTAAACAGATCTCGAAACCTTGGATTTTCCTTGCAATGAGTTTCTTCAACAAGAACGAATTTGATACTTGACAAGGTAATGTCGAATTATTATTGAATGCAATTAATGCTAATGAAGTAGATTGGTAGAAAACAATTTTTTTCTATAGCAGCTTCAGTAAGAGCATGAATGGTAACTCTAAGTGCATTTCTTGCTTATGCTTAATGTGCCAAACGTACATAGAAACCTCTTTCTATACGTCTTTATTCATTCGTGAAATGCAGGCTGCAATTGATAAAAAACGGTTGCTGATAAGTATGGATGCTGCATTCTGTAGTTGTTAAGTATGGACCCATTGCACAAGTATGGGGCAAAATTTACGTCCCATATGTCTTCTAATTTCTATTATGACACACTTGAATTCTGTAGCCATTTGACGACGAAAATCGAGGGGGTTTTCTGAAGCTGACAGCAACAAATGAGTGGCTATTAGGGGGTGTTTGCTTTGCTAAGGTATAGATGTATCTCATATTTGATTTGCTTATGAACTTCATCTGTCTGATTAGTTACACATCAAGCACTATTAACTCTGTACCTTTCTTTTAATAACAACTCCACACTATAGCAATAGAGAGGCTCTTTGAATTAGCTTAATTTGTTGGCTTTCGAACTTATTTTAACTTAGAAAAGTTCATAAGCTCCCATCAGGCTTAAGTGCTATATCAACCTGGGCTTATTGGTTTACATAAGTTCAAATTTAATAACCCGTATTTATCCAGATTCAATATTAGCTAAATAGGTCTAAAGTTGAGTTCTACTGAGTGACGCATGTCTATTTTCTGTTTTTTTAGATACTCCACGAAGAACAAAACAAGAACTACATGTTCTTTTGGTGACAGGTGAGTAGACTTTGAGTTAGAGTATGCCTTATGTTACTGCTGTTCATTCTTGCTGTGGTAATTGTTATATGTATGAGAGCTGAGATTTTCGGTTTTTTGAGGCTTATTTTGTGATCTTTTCATGTTTTTCGCTTGACAGTTGGTGGACAAAAACCCAAGCAACGCTATATTAATGTTTTGGGCTGCGATGAATTTAGGTGATCAACTTGATTAAGAGAAATGAAAGAAAGCAATAAAACAACTGGATAGACCAGAAGAAGCATTTGAGTTAACTGTAAGCAAAAAATACTCTTATGTCTGTTTTTTGTTTTTGAATGAATTACAAGTTGTATGGATTACTGGCCCAATCCGGGAAATTGGTGCGTAAAAACTATTCTCTTTTGGTTACTGTCCCTACTTCGGTTCCCTTACATGTTAAGTTTGATTCATTTTGGGATTCGAGTTTGCATTTTTTGATTATGTTACTTTTATTAGAAAGAAATGAGGAGCTGGAAGATGAAGCTCAAGAAGGTGTTCTGTCTGCCATTGAGAACGTTTCTGAACCCAGTGAGGGAACTACACACGAGTTAGAAAATATGATGATGGTCTCCAAGGTATTTACTTTTTATTATTATCATTTGTGTTTTAACTATACAATGATTTTTTTGGTGTTTTTAGTTATGATATTTTGATGCCTTTTAATGTTGTTGGTAGTTCTTGGTTGATAATTGTAGGCCATTGTCTGTTAAAGTAATTGACCCGTGCCCAAGCTATATAATACCTAACCACTTTCTCTGAGGCAGTTGGCCAGGCTTTATATTTGAGAGATTAAGTTTAACTAATAATCCTTGAAGTCTTTTTTTTTTTTTTTTTTTTTTTTTTTTTTTTTTTTTTTTTTTTTTTGAGGTTGTCTATCCTGAACCCGTCTTTATTTGCTGAATTGCAGCTCTGTATTTCGAGAGCTGAATCAATCTTCAGCTATAGCTAATCTAACTTAATCATGATCAAAGTCCATATTCTCTACTAATTTAACTGGTAATTTGCCTTTCATAGTGTAAAGTTTTAATCAGTTACTAGGATAATAAAGAATAAATTTCAAAATGAAACTAAAGCCAATTAACATGAACAGATTTGTTTAGCATTCTAACATGAGTACAACTGATCATGCCTAGATGTTATTACCACCTTTATAAGTATAGTTAAGTTATAAGTTTGTTTGAGAACTTGAATGATCTTTTAGAAAGCTAATATAAGTAATTAGATGTTATCCTTAAAAAAACAAACGTTATACTAAGAACGTGTTTGCAGCGGTGTTACACTTTAGAAACTGCATTTCACTCTCTAACTAACTGCTATGTCATCTGAACACTTATTATACGAGTGAATATATGCATGAGACAAGTTGCTATCATGATTTAACAGTAAAAAAGATCAAACAAAAACCTGTTAACGATGGATTAGAGATTAGTATAGTATATTCTATTAATTGAAAATAAATAGGCATCACCTGTCACATCTACTCTTCCCTTGGCTAAACTGTGAATGAAATCAAGAATCACAGGCATAAGTCAACACCTTGGTACAGTGGCCATCACTCTAATATGAATCGATAGAATCAGTATTTGGTTTAGGGAAACAAAGAAGGGATTGATCGGCCAACTTGAATAGATCTATAAATCCACAGGAGTAGTTGGAGAACGCTGGTTCGTAACTACTAACCTTTCTCGTAATATATTGAACTTAGTAGGCTTAAAACATAGAATAACAGTCAAATCATGTAACCTTATTGGAGGTGTTGTTGAACTTGGAAGGACTTCTTCATATTTTGAATTTTATATGCTTTGTATAATGTTAACTCTTTATGTAGTCTATATGTGCACAAGTGGTCAAGAACTTTTAATTGTTGTGTGTGTCGTATTTTAGAGGAGCAGGGGCAGTGGGGCAGCGGCTTTTGATCAATATCTAATGACAGAAGCAGTTACAATGGGTGATTGATAGAGAGCGAATATGGTCACGACTGACAGCCTGTGAAAGCATTCAGGTAATAACATTGACGTTTTCACCCCTCTTACAGTATAGCTCCACTACCATATAGCTGTTGCGTTTAAGTCACTTACATATCTTTGGGTCCTGGATGCATTTTTAATTGATAGCTTGGTTAATGTGTTTAGTTTGTACCAATTAAGGGTGTTTGGGATTGCTATTTTGTATAATCAGTTGTTGAGTTCGGGAACAGTGAAACTGGATATGATTATATAGGCTCAATTATAGATTCTAGGTGATCGTTGGGAGTAAGAATAGGAACAAAAGAACCTTAATGGATGATCTCTTCATCACAAACTATATAGAAGATCTACTGAAAAACATCCAGATCCAGATGTTGCTTGAGTTGATCCCATATACGAGAATCAGGATCCACTTCATATCAAAGGTAACTAAGGTGAATACTACTGATATAGTGATATATTATATGTATAGTGTGTGAGTAATCAATTGAATAAATATTTGGGGAAACTCTACCTATGTTTGCGCCACTTAAGACTGGAATTATGAGTAGGTTTATAATCAATCCGGACAATGGTTTAAAAGAGTAAAGTACCAAAGTTTAGGATCTTGAAAATGACCAATGGCTAGATATGTCCAAGCCTTTAGTTAAAAATTATGAGAATGTTACATATTAAAGTATTAAACCACAAATTTTCAAAATAAAAAGGAAGAGGTTACTGATCTTAGACTTATTTGCTTAATCTTCGCAGCCGTAGTCAGGATCCAAGTTCTTTATTATTTTCTTTTATGAAATTACGGTTGCCAGAATTTTGTATGTAGTGAGTCGAAACAGTTCAGGAAGATTTATAGTCTAAAAAGTTCAGTGAAACCACCTTTAAAAAATCCAACTCGAACCCATACAATGTAACTTACAGTTCATGGATTGGTTTTTTCCACTGCTTATAAAAGGGATGTAAACAACCCCTGTAAAAAGCTTCAACAGTCCCTTAATAAGCAGAATTAGTAAGTCCCAAAGTACCCCAGTTACCTACAGTTTTGTAAGCAATACCAAACAGCGTAAAGAAAATTTTTCTAAAAGAAATGACACATACCAGTTATAATGAAATTTGAGTATTTGACTATTAAGAGGGTCTTTGGGATTGCTTATTCTGTTTAAAGTACAGTTAGACTAAGTCGATAGGCAGAAATTTCTTCTATTTTAATTTCTGAAATAGATACTTTGTGTAATGTGATGAAAAAAACAAGATTCGTGAGGGATTTATACTTTTTATTTTTGGTTGTTTAGTTGCAAACATTATAAAAGGAGGTGCAAACGTCATGCATATTTTAATTTATGATATCAAGCCTGCTACTTTCTAAGGTGCATTACTCAATGGTCACATATTTCGTACTAATCACTTCATACCCCTTAATCTACGGTAACATTATCCATTGAAGGGGTGATTTAGAAAAGTCATAGGAAACATGATCATTGTGGCATGTATATAGTTAATTATTCGTAGTGTTTTGATTAATTTATGCTAAAATGTAGTCCACCACAAATATACATGATATGAATTTTTTAGTAACAACAATTGTGTTTCAGTTTATCAATTTATCAAGTTATCAATTCAAGACATTAGGCCTGTACAATGTTTGTTTGAATTTTTTTTTTCAATTTGGGTGCCAAATTAGCAGCTGGTGTTACTTAGGCAATCATCATGTTCTATGCTTATGTATGCATTTTTCTAGACCAGGTACACTACGGAGAAGTAGATTAGTTAGCTTTTAAAACATTTTTTTTATACCTCAAAATTTAATTTTTTATGAGCTTTTGAGATATTATACAAATGAAAGTTACATTGGTTCTTCATCTATATTTCTTTCTAACTTTTGTCTATGTTTTTCAGGGATGTTCATAGGGTCGAGTGTGAAAAGATGTATATGGAGGAAGATATGGATTAGTTAAGGAGAGATTCAAGGAAAAAAGTTTGATCAGAAGGTTTGTTGACCCGTTAAAATCTAGAGTTAAAGCATTTAAAACTTGACCAGTTTTAAAATTTGCAAGTAAGCTTCAAATGTGGTGAACTCATGATTGGTTTCCATCTGGTGCGACTGCACCATGGATCCCAATCAACTATATATTTGGCTTTGATTAATTTTAAAACGATGTTTAGGTACACTACGGAGAAGTAGCTTAGTTAGCTTTTAAAACGTATACTACAGTGAAATAGTAAATGTGTATGTTGTATTTATATGTTTAGTGAGTAGAACTTCACATATATAAAACATAGTGTATGGTTGCAGACTGCAGTGATGTGGACTATCCATTGTTATATTTATGGGCTTATGCATGTTAACAAATTGTATATGAGCAAACAATGATACATTATCAGTAAGCTCCTAAATAAATAAGTAGGGTGTTGATTCTAGGGTGTTTGAAGTTAAAAGGCACGGGTCAGACGAGTTTTTTGTATCAGGTGATGCATTTCATTCTATGGTTTTTGTACTCTGTTTAAGTTTGTTTTTTGCCATCTGTGGTATGCTTTTTTTCACGGCCATGAAATCGGCGTCCTTAAAAATAATTTTACGTTAACTAACACCATCAAAATTATAATTACGAATAGAGGCTTGGGTCATCCCACTAAAAAAACACGGGTCAGACGGGTCACTTTAAGATGGGCCAATGAAGTTAAAAGGCACGGGTCAGACGAGTTTTTTTTATCAGGTGATGCATTTCATTCTATGGTTTTTGTACTCGGTTTAAGTTTGTTTTTTGCCATCTGTGGTATGCTTTTTTTCACGTCCATGAAATCGGCATCCTTAATAATAATTTTACGTTAACTAACACCATCAAAATTATAATTACAAGGGCGGGCTTTGAATATTTTATTGTATTAAATATAACAAACGTAAAACATAATTTTAAGTTAACTAAAACCATCCAAATTATAATTAAAAGTCATGCCCGCCCATTGGGCGGGCTTTGAAGTCTAGTATATATATATATATATATATATATATATATAATATATATATATATATATATATATATATATATATATATATAATTTTATATTAATAGGGCCTGAAAATTGTGTGCCCCTTATTGGGCTGGGCCCGGCGCAGCAGCTGACAAGGCGCCGCCCCTGATTTTAATTATTGCCTTACGTTTTTCTTTCATTTTTGCACAAGTTGTGAAATACACATGTGACACGGTCGTTGCCACTTGACACTGAGGGTGTGTTTGGTAAAAGTAGCTGTGAGCAGTAGCCACAGCTCACAGCTCACCGCTCACAGCTTCTTAAAGAAGCATTGAAAAAATGGGCATTCCTAAAAAATAGCAAAGCTCACCGCTACTTTGCCAAACGAAAAATAAAAATCAAAAAGCTCATTGCTTACCGCTCATCGCCCTAAAAAACTCCAAAGAGCTCTGCGCTAAACATAGCCCGACTATAACTTAATTGACGTGTGGAATTTGAGGTTGGTTATGGAAAGGGTCGGAAACGGTCATGGGGATACCTCGATTAGGTCGCGTACATTTGAGTCTAAGATTCAATAATTTGAATATAAAAAAACTCACCCGTTTACATTATGAAAAATTGGAAAGTAAGGGCATCACTTAATTGCTATGAAAATTAGTTATCTCGTCGCATTTTAACTATTGCCGTACTTTTTTCTTTTATTTTCATTTGAATTTCATTTTTGCACAAGTTGTGAAACGCACATGTGACACGGCCGCTGCCACTTGACATTGACTATAACTTAATTGACGTGCGGAATTTTACATATTGATCGAAATCGTAGGCCTCAACCTTAAATGCATTTTAACTATTGCCGTACTTTTTTCTTTTATTTTCATTTGAATTTCATTTTTGCACAAGTTGTGAAACATACATGTGACACGGCCGTTGCCACTTGACATTGACTATAACTTAATTGACGTGTGGAATTTTACATATTCATATTGATCGAAATCGTAGGCCTCAACCTTAAATGCATTTTAACTATTGCCGTACTTTTTTTTTTTTTTTTTTTTTTTTTCATTTGAATTTCATTTTTGCACAAGTTGTGAAACACACATGTGACACGGCCGCTGCCACTTGACATTGACTATAACTTAATTGACGTGTGGAATTTTACATATTGATCGAAATCGTAGGCCTCAACCTTAAATGCATAAGGTGTGGTGTGTGGTATGTAGTTATCTTTACATATTTAGGTACTGCTACAAATTAGTATCTGGAATCTACAAACTATCTACAACTTATCTTTACTTTGTCACACGTAAATCATTCATCATGCTTATATTGATATTAACACTAATAGCTATGATCCCTCTTGAACGTGTCCAACACTTGGTGTAAGAAACAGGGAAAAAGTCTTTTAGCCCATTTGTGAGGTTAATTAGTTGTAGAAAGAATTGGGACTCTTTGAAGACCATAGACAAATCAAAGTTTGACTAATTCACTTCCTAGTTTCCACAGACAAAATTGTGGGACAACATTTAATGTCACGTTATGGAAAATTGGAATAATCATCAAATGGTCTAGCAACGCTTAACCTTATCGGAAAAAGTTAAGTGTTGAAACCCACTAGGTACACATTTGAGGTTGGTTAAGGAAAGGGTCGGAAACGATCACGGTGATAATTCGTTTAGGCCCCGTACATTTGAGTCTAAGACTCAATAATCTGAACATAAAATACGCTTAACCTTCTCACAAAAAGTTCAAGTGTTGAAACCCACTAGGTACACATTTAAGGTTGGTTAGAGAAACGGTCGGAAACGATCACGGGGATACCTCGATTAGGCCCGTACATTTGAGTCTAAGAAACCTACTAGGTGGATCTCTACAGGACGTAGTTTTTCTAAGAATGAGACTTCCGCTGCCTCTGATAAGAAAACAACTCCTAGATCTTGCCTTAGGTAGACTCCCACGGGAAAAGTTTTTAAATCAGTTGGTCTTAGATGGATTCCCACAGGAAAGATTCTTGATAGTTGCACCAAGACAAATAATAGTGAAAATCATCAGGATTGGGATGAAGAAACCACTACAACCGTTGATAGTGAACACCCTAAGAGTGATTATTCATGTTCTACTAACACTGTTATTTGTGAATACTCTTCATCTTTGGTTGCAGGTGACTCAACTATCTCAAAACCCAGCTCATCAGAGGGTTCCAAATCTGTAAATTCTTCAAAATCATTCTCTCTATCTTCTATTTTTGATTTTCCATTTCTTTTATAAAAACAAAAACAAAATATAAAAATAGAAAAAATTTCAAAAATACAAAAACAATATAAAATATAAAAGCCAAAAATATTCTTCTCTCGACATGTCTCTTGTATAATCGATATTCTGTACGTACCTAGAAATGTCATTCAACAATGATACGGGCATGTACAGATGCTTGAGCGAGAGTTCTAAAATGTTTTCAAAACATGTCGTTTCTCAAAATTTCTTCACTATGGCTTCTGGACACATCAGTTCAGGACCCGTTCTTCAAAGAAAGGAAAGTGCTCATTCAAAATAAAGGTTTTAAATATTTTTCGAGCACTTATCCTAAAAATCTCGATGGCTTTCGTATACTTCAGTACAAAACCCGTGCATAAATGTTGACTCCCTCTTAAAACTCAAATGTTTTACAATATGTTTTACAAAACATGTCGTTTCTCAAAATTTCTTCACTATGGCTTCTGGACACATCAGTTCAGGACCCGTTCTTCAAAGAAAGGAAAGTGCTCATTCAAAATAAAGGTTTTAAATATTTTTCGAGCACTTATCCTAAAAATCTCGATGGCTTTCGTATACTTCAGTACAAAACCCGTGCATAAATGTTGACTCCCTCTTAAAACTCAAATGTTTTACAATATGCTTTATTTAAGAGGGAGTATAAAATTTAAAAAGAAAAAATGTTTCAATTTCATGCTAAAATCCGTCATTCTCTCCAAAAAGTTTTATTTTAATCAGTTGATATAAAAAATATCACTACATGCTATTTTTGAGGGGGAGAGGACGTGATTAAAATGTGATCAAAAGGTTTAATGATCATGGATTAAATCTCAAAAAGAGCTCGACTCAGATTAACCCTCGAATTGACGAAAGCTAAATGTCAAAAATCGAAAAGACTTGTCCGGGACGGGTAATAATTTCAAGCTGGTTCATCCAGTGATGTAAACGTGTCTCGCAAAGGACTTGTCTGAGTAGAATGTACCAATTCGAGAGATGATCATTGAATATGACCGGGACGGGTAATAATTTCAAGCTAGTCTAACTAGTGATGTAAACGTGTCTCGCAACGGTCATGTTCATTGAAAATTGATCATTTCAAATGTGCGAACTCTACCCAACATGTGCAAATTTATCTTAAAAATGCAAGAGCACATGTAAAGGGGGAGTATTTCAGAAAATGCAAAAACTCTCGAAGCGTTAACCAAAATGTGTTTACTCATAAACACTTTGAGAGATTTTCATAAAAGGTTTTATGGCAAGTGATCAACAAATCTAGGATAATCACGGAGTAATAAGGTGATTATGGTTAGGTTATGTCCTATGATCCGCCAGAGCCGGAGGGATCTACCTAAGGACAATTCCAATAGATTAGAATTAGAAGTCCTTAGGTAAGATTGAAAAAAGGAGTAAATGAGAAAGGAGAAAGAAGGGGTTGAAGAATGAAAAAGAAAAGTTGAATGAAAGGGTGAAAAGAAATAGCCCTCTATGAAAACTTAGGGCAGAACCCGGGTCAATACATCTGCTATCGGTATTCACTAAGGTGATGCTGATATTGAAGACAAGACGTCATGGACCCAGTGACGCGCTGCACCACCCCTCCTAGCCACTCAGATATCTCTTAAAAGATATTTGTTTCATTTCTCACGGAGAACACTACATAATCTATCGGCCTCTCATTCCGAGATGTGTTGATATTGAAAAAGTGGCACTCTACTCCATGCCTCCGACTACTAAAACCAAAATGCACAATAGAGTCTAGAGCCATGAGATTCATCAAAAAAAATCTCATTAGGAACACTTCCATAATAATACCCTTGTGTTCACCAAAAAGGACACAAGGTGTACAAGAGTCTTAATGAGATATAAAGATCTTGCCATTTATATCATGATAGTTTCGTGCTTCAAACGGTCTACAGTCGTGGGGTGATCTCCAGCGACTCATTGAATCGTGGGTGCACTTCGGTGTGTCCGTGTAAGCCCTCTCGGGGGTATCCGGTTCAAAACGGCCTGGGGAAGGATTAGAGAAAGTCTTCACACTATGCTGTTGACGATCTCAAAGTCCCAACCTGTAAACGCTGGATGATTATTACTAACAGTTTTATGCAGCTACCTACAAACATCCATCAACCATCATAATATATCAAACATCTTCACCTCAGCCTACTTATGAAAGATCATCCTCATCAAAGCTCAAGTGTAAAAGTTCAAGACAAAAGGATCAAATTAATGACAAAGTGTAACGACAAAGTCATGAAGCTAATCAAGATGTCAAGAACAAGTTCATAAGTCAAATGATGAAAGTATAAGGGGAGATTGTTAGCAAGAGGAGATTGTTTGCATCACACGAAGATGTTGATCAAGACAAGAACAATCACAAAAGACGATACTTTGAAGGTCACAGTGCATGAAGGAACATTGAATGAAAAATATTTTACATCGACACACAAAGTTCAAGACGTTGAAGATAAAAGACCTATCACCGGGAGCATCATTGAAATGACCATCCCTTAGGGGAGATTGTTAGCATTTAAATTAAATGTAAAAGTGATGGTCATTTCTACTTATAAACTTTGTGTCGTGTAAACATAGGATAGTTTACTAAGTTGGGCTTTTGGTTTAAATGATAGGAAAGCATGTATTGTCTAAATATCTTATGTATAGCCCATGAGCCAAAAGCCCAACCAAAGCCCATAGAAGCCTTTTAGGGCAACACTCTCTACCTATTTAACATACACTCCCACCACATAAGTTAGTGTGCTTTAGAGAGGGTAAGGTGGGAGTGTGTATGTGTCATCTTGTATCTATTTATTTCTCCTCTTAATCTAATATACACCGTTCTCATTTTATTCACTCTTTTGTGCCGTCATCTAACTACTCTTCTTTATTTCTTATTCTTGTTATCAGCCATATCATACATCACATATTCAGATCTTATTTCCTTCTGCCACGTCTCATCTATTATTTCTTATACTTTACATCTTTCTATTATTTCTTATTAGTATATTATATTAGTTGGTTGTTTAGTCTATATTATTTATTTAGTGGATAAAGTTGTGTTCTTTAGTTATAACATGCTAAAAGGGTCAGCTTACGCTGGTGAGTTCACAGGTTTTAGTTTAAAACAATATGGTTGAACCACAAGGTTTCGAGCTCAAAACATCATTCACAAACAAGTCAAGTTCCACGTAGGCTCACGCTGCCTAAATCACAGTTCCAACACAAATTCGCAAACAATATCATAATTCAAAACATCTCGAACCATAATCGATCATACAGATACTATACTCATATAGTGTCGCGCCAACTGAACCTATGGTGTTCATCATACTCATAACCAATATCACGTGGGGAGCTACCCCGATAGATCTATCAACATGTGGGCCCTCAAAGAGAGTTAACAGTTGCATCAACTGAACCTATCAACTTGTGGGCTCTCAACAGAGAGTTAACAGTTACACCAACTGAACCTATAACTTGTGGGCTCTCAACAGAGAGTTAACAGTGGCGCCGACATGTACTCACAAAACAAACATGTCACAACATATAATCGCATCATCACACATATATGTCCAAAATCATGTAAAACAGTAGTTCACAGCATAGAAATATTTGTAAAGCATTGAGTTTGGTGAAAAGAACGAGCATGTATTCTCCCCCAAAACAGTTTAAAAACCAGTAAAAGTAGGGGCCATGAACTCACCTTAGCCACAACAATGCAAAGATCACAACTGACACGACTGGAATCGAGAAGCAAGACACACCAATCTCAAGACATACGGCACGAAGGTTCCAAGATATACAAGCACATTCGGTACACTGAGGTACAAGCACAGCGGTACACAACGGTCTAGGATCGGCACAACCTAATATGTATACGGTTATCTCAAAATACATCTCGCAAAGTAATAAAGTCAATAAAAGACAACACGTCATAGTTTTCGTGGATTACTCAGTTTCAAAACTCATCAAAAGCTTAGTATCAACGTTTCGTGTGGTGTGGTAAGAAAACATGGACTCGACAAACAACTCACGCCAAGGAGAAATAGACATCGACATAATCGAGAGAATACTGACGAGAACTCAAACCAATGAAGACAAACCTAGAAGTTAACGACAAATAATCACTTCAAAATAAATAAATCAGTTTGTACATTTCGGTATTTACCCCGATATCCCAAATAATTTGTATAAAACATAAACGCCTTATAAATAGAAATAGTTTAACTAATAAAAATCAGTTTTCTCAAGTCGTTACGACTTTAGTTAATCAAGTTTGACATTTCAATATCTTATAAATTTTATGTTTCGTTATCATTCGCGTAATTATTAGTTTTGGTTTTATTGAAGATTTTGTGTCCGTTTCGTGTCTAATATATTAAATTCATTTCGAATCTAATATATTATACCGTCTCGAGTCCCAAAATGTCCAATAAGTCCAATGCCTAACATCGTAAATCCAATAACGATCCAATACTTGTTCAAACGATACAATTCCATTATATATCTAGAATAGAGTCATGATCCGTATTCAAATCCAATCACAATCCCAAGTTTCATTTTTCTGAGGTGTACTAATATAATAGTCAACCAAAATATATCTTCTACAAGTTAATTATGTATGTTTAGCAAGACAAGTTTGTACTCAAAACTTATTTGAAATCAACACACTCTAGTTATTACTTGGACTCATGTCCTATTAAATAACAAGCAAACTCACCCTTAAGTTACGGGCTTGAGGCCCATGACAACCAAACGCACCCATGTCTTGTGTTTGACCCATTTCACCCCAACATACACAAACAAAATTACAACCACAGATTTCAACACAACACAAATGCAGAAACATAAAGATGACGCCCCAAGGTGTTATCCGTGAACCGAGAACCAAAATTAAAATAAGCACTTCGTGTATATAAGATACTAAATATGCTACTCCCTCCGTCCCAATTTTATAGTCCCATTTTTCCATTCCGGGCGTCCCAAAATTATTGTGCCATACCAAAAATGGAAAGTGAATAGGTAGTGGAGTTTGGTAAAGTTTACTATATTACCCTTGGTTGAAATTAATATTACAAACTTTAATGAAGTATTAATTAATTGGTTAAGGGTAAACTTGTCATTTGGCAAAAAAGTAAGAAAGATAAAGTAGTGATAGTGATGTTTTTCTAAAAGAATGTGCTTTTTGTTATGGGACTATAATTTTGGGACGGAGGGAGTATAAGTCTCCAAAACCAAACTTCATCAATAAACATTGATTAAACCAAAGAAATGTAAGTCGAGACCAAGACATGACTCACAAACCAAATAAGCGATAATAACTTATTGAAAGACCAGGGTACAACTTATCACAATAAGTTCAAACAATCCGAATCCAAACTGAGACCATCGGGTTTGACCCGACCCGAGAACAAACCCGAATCAACCAGACGACTTCTTAAACAATTTCTTACCACACGATAAATTTCCAAATCACGTTTTAATCAGTTTTTAAATCACGAATCCAATAACGAGTTTTATCAGTTTTGAGTCCACGAAAACAGTAACAAAATAAGTAAAATCGGTTAAATAAATAAACAATATGAGTGGTTTTACCATACCACATGGACGAACGAGGGGGGGGGGGGGAAGAGAGGCAACGGAGGTGGTGGTGACACGTTGTGGTGACTCGAACTGAGACAACTCCTGAAACCACCTTCGATCTACACTCGTATGGCCATAACTTGTGTCGCCGGAAATCTCGCCGGAAAAACTTTGGGTTATCGAAAGAGAAAGAAGAAAGATGAGGGTGTGATGGTGGATGTGATGTTGATGGTGGTTGCGTTGATGGTGGCCACGGCGGCAGAGGTTGGCCATGGGTGATTGCCGGATGTTGGCCGGACAGGAGGGGGTGTGGGCTGCCGGATTTTAGAGGGTATAAAAACCCTAAAATGAGTATAATAGAGTTATAAAGTTGTTTATATAGTGCTAGGTTTAGGTTTAGAAAACCCTAGGGACCAAATCCGTCACCATTTAAGTCTAGGGGCAGCGGGGTAATATTCCACAGGGACCATTTCTGGAATTTTTGCAATCTTTCACGAAATCAAGTCCGGGGCTCGTTTAGACTAGTAAACGATAGATTCAAGACACGAGAATTACGCCATTGCGCTCAGAATAATTTTCCAATAAAAAGGACTATTCATACGCCTCGTTTCTCACAAATAACAAAATAATCAAATCAAATCGTCGGTTGTGCCAGTACGCGTTGTGTACAAATCTCCACGTTTCGCGAGATAACTTCACGTTTTTAAACCCAATGAGTTCAAGAAAGTTCATATATGAAAAACAGGGATAATCTCGTATAGAAATACGTCTGAAAAATTACGGGTTATTACATCATATTTAAATGTGAGAAAATTATTTCAAAGTCAAAATCATCACACTTAAAAGTGTGAAAAATATTCATAAATCTTCCCAGATAAAAGTGCGAAATATTTGCTACACCCAATTGGTTCACCCGCATACTAATGTGAACTTTTTTATTCTTCTCACTTTAAAGTGTGTAAACATACTTAATAAGTGCGAGTATGTTACTATTTTGTAGTAGTGCTACCCTCGTGTTTCAAGCATGTGACTAACTCGTTAGGAAATTGGATCAGTGGCGAGCAATTTTGGCAACTATATGGAGCAACGGTGAAACTTTTCGGGTTCAGTCAAAAAGTGAAACATTTATTCTAGGTTTGGTCCAATTTTAACAGGCACCGTTAGTTTCATACTAACAAAATACAGTAACTAACACACCCAACCCTTCAACCACCACCATCTCCGCAGCCACCACCACCAAACACCAACGAAACAGTAACCCTTTAATAAATTCCCTCAATTTAAACAAAATCCCCAAAATTTTTTTTTATAAAAATTAAAAACCCAAACCCTCTAATTTGAAGAAATGAGAGATTGGTGGAGTTGAAGATGATTAAATGTGTGTGATGTTGGAAATCGTTATTAGGTGAGGAGGACTTTTGTTTATTTGCCTTTGTTTGGACTATTATGTGTTTGGGTAAGCTTATTTAAATACCTTAATAGGTTATTGGGTTCTAAAGAAGCTATAATTAATGTTGCAAATCTCACTAGGCGGCAATGAGTAATTGGCCTAGGCGGGGAGTACATTGGGGTATTGGAATTTTTATGTACAAGTTAAAAAAGCTTATTGAAGGTGTTTGGGTAAGCTTATGTCAAAGTGCGTTATACATTGGGATGTATTTCTCTTTTCCCTAATTATCATGTGTAAAGCAGCGTGACTATGTGAGAGGGACACCTGTCATGGGAATATGGGATTTAGGGGGTGTTTGGGTAAGCTTGTATAAAGAACTTACACGCTGGGTAAGCTTATGCCAAAGTGCTTATTAGTTATTTGGGGGAATAAGGGGTAATGAATAAATGGATAAGTTAAGCATATGGTTATCCATATACACTACGCCTTACTATCTTTTTGGCATCATTGAAGCTAATATAGTGTATGTTGCCTTGTTCTGCATCAAGGTAAGAACCACATATCTAAAGACTTTATCTTTCTGAAGTTTGGTTATAAAAGTTGCAAGGTTCATTAGTTTTTCTGGTCTACACTCTACTTATATCCTATCTTAATTTCGGCACCTCATTTGTAATCAGGCTCATGTATCTTGTTTGAGTGTTAATTTTTTGAGGAGTCATTCATTTTCAGTTTCTAGCAAGTGCAAAACGAGTTGAAGGATCATGTAAAGTTCCCAGACCAAACTTTCTTCTATGATGGCATCTATAGACGAAGATGTGGAAAAATCCTCACTCGCTGATCAAGATGACGTTGGAAGTGGTCCAGCAGTGGGCAAAATCAAAACAGAAAGTACTGTGATTCAAGTGGAAGTAAAACGTTTGATTCAGGTAAGAGTTAGTTACATCTAGTCATCGTTTTAATGTAATGTAACCTGTACAGTTTGATCTAATTGTGAGATGTTTTTTAATGTTGCAGAAAGTATCACCGAAGAAGAACGATCTGCTAGATATGCTTGTACCTCACATTCAGAGGTAACTTGGCTGTTTGAGATAATGTTTTTGATCTTGTTAACATAATCAAACTTTTGTATCTGCAACTGGCAATCAAAGTTGTATTTTGCGTATGAATGTTATATCAGATTTGCACCCATACCTAATACTGAGTATGCACTCGGATGTTGCAGCGTGTTACTCCTTCATCTAGAAGTTCCAGAAGTGGTGATCATCGGCGCTCTAGGTGTGAAGGTAGGGTGGTCTCAAGGTGAAGTTCCAAAAGTGATGATAGGGATTATCGAGACCGTTCAGAACCGTCACCTCGTCATGGAAGAGATTACAGAGATTATGATAATAAAAGAAGAAGATGTGAAAGTTTAAGGAGAACTTAAAGTCGAAAGTCAACTCCTGGTATAGCTCAAGTTTAATTGGACTCTGAAAGTCGAAAGTTCAGGGAAATTTTATCAAAATAGCCTTCTTTACAACTGGTGGGGAAATTTTATCAAAATAGCCTTTTTTACAACTGGTGGCTACATTATTTTGGTAGAGTGTGCTCAGCAAAATTAGAACTGCTGCTTATGTGTATATCATATAGCATGAAAGGAATTTGAGGCTGTTTCAGGACTTGAAGAGAAATGATGAAACTATTCTAAAGGTATTGAAAGAAGAGATTAAATGGAAAATTATGAGCCTTAATGTGAAGAAATCAGTATCAGTTATTCAAACTTATAAGAGATGGGATATTGACATGAATGGGATTATGTGAAGAGTGAGCTGTGAAAGATGATGCTACTTTGCCCTAACTAAAGGTTAACCATACCTCCCTTGTTGATCAGAAAAGTTGTTATGTGCCTAACTGGTGTTTCAAATAAAGGTTTAAACCAATGGCTATGTATCATGGTTTTGAAAACCTTTGCTTCACAAGCTTTTTATCTTCTGATACAGTGTGTTTGGGTTAGACAACTGTATTGTCTTCTGATGTCTTTGGCTAGTAAAAATCATATGGATAGTTTCGTGTTTGGTAGTAAATGAAATAAAAGGCTTGCAGGCTGGAAAATGTCATAAAATTGTCTGCTAGAATAATCTGCCTCGAGTGATTAACTGGTTAGATTTGGAAATTTCAGTTATCTTTAAAAGGAGTGTTTGGGTTTGAAGATTGGTCAGATGGCTATGTACCTTGGTACTGAAATTCTTTGACTCATAAACTCTCTTTTCTCACACTACTACAAAATCTGAAATAAAGCCCCCTTAATAGAGCCCTGTTAACAGGAAAAAAGGGCTCTATAAAAGTGTCCATAAAAAACAAAGGCATAAAGCCCGGTCATGAAATGAAAAAACCGGGGTCTAATTCGGCCACAAAATAGAGCCCTGTTTTATAAATAAAAACCCGTCTTTATTTGTTTTAACTTTTCCCTTTTGAGCGGGATTTGCCCCCCTTCTTTTTTTCACTTTGCTTTCTTATTTCTTTTCACTAGACCACATAAACATAGACCCTTAAATCACTTTTTACATGTTTCCAATACGGCTTGAGTTCGAAAATCTTCAACAACCAGGTATGCAATTTTTTTCTGACATCCATTTAATCATAAAATTCCAACTGGTTGATGGTTCAATCAGGGGTTATTGTTCTTAACAGATCTAAAGCCAACATTAGTGTTGGTTTAAAGCTCGATTCCACATAGAATCCTTGCCAGCCTTGTTCATATGACCTCAAACTTAGCAGTTTATTTGTAAAGCTTTTGTATTTGGGTTCAAGTTTGCATTTTTTTAATATTAGATTTGTAGTTGAAGATCTAATTGGATAAAGATGGAATTATCCAATTGTATATCTATTGTTTTATGTTTAGATCTGCTAGTGGAGTGAATTTAGCATTGTAGGCATTTCATCTCTGAACACTTGCTTGCCATTTTTATTGAAATCACAGAACATGAGGGCTTGGAGATAAGGTGGACCAAAGAGAACATGAAAGCCTACAGGTTATCTTTATATATATTCACTGAATACAAGGGTACTTGTCTAATTACGGCTCGATTTTTTGTCACTATAGATTCAGGTTTACATCGGTATCACTGTCACATGTTTCTTATAAATAAAGACATGGATATAGAAACTTGTTATTTTTCATTTGGACATGAGACATAGATACATGAAATGTGTTGGTGGAATTACAGATTCGTAGAAGAATGGTTGCACATAAGCTAAAAACCCTGATGAACAAATGATAAGCCTTGGCATTGGTGATATAACTGAGCTCATTCCAGAAGTTATTACTTCAGCTCCACAAGAAAATTATGTGTTTACAACATTATTGATATGTTTGACTTTTGTTGCAAGATCCCCAATTTTGCTACTGTAAATGGTTGTTTTTGACATAGACTCGTTAACATTGCCATATATATGACACTTCAGTCCTAACCTGTTGGTATTCTCATTTCTTTGTATTGCAGAAAAGCATTGGCTAATGATTTATCAGTCACACCGTAGATGTGGACCCTTGGAAATGCAGGCTTGGGAGCCTTACAGGTAACACATGATCTAAACTAGAGGTGTTCCATAACGGGCAGCTAGTCAGGTTGGGAAACAAGTCAAACTGGTAATTTTAGTCTGGACTGGATCAGGTTGACCTGCAAACGTGGTCTGTCCTTTTCTTAAACTTGTTTAAAAAATAATGATTAATGAATGTTTTCAGCCTGTTGAACCCATTAAATATAACATAACGTAAATTGATCCATTTATAAGTAAAATGCTTGAAATTGCGACCTGTGTATTCGACAGTTAGTTTCTTAACAACGTAAATATTTTCATCCCTTTGAAAGAGCAACAAATTACTGGAATGGGCTCAGTGATATCACCAATGCCAAGGCTTAACATTTACTGCCATTCATATGTTTGAAGCTCGAAAGAATGATAAAGTGTGTCTGTTTTAGTTTGTGCAGGTTGTCAATGTGGTGTATTGCTAGTTATTAGTGTTATTTGGAGCTTGTACTTGGATGGGTAAAGTCAAGATTTATTTTGTATTCGTCATATGGTCTGATTATCAATTCTAAAGGCAGATTGGAGACGACATCAACTTCATCAAACCCCATCTGTTTTTCTCGAGTTATTCAAAGGCAGTGACGATAACAATACTTACAGTGATGTCTATGGTGCATGTTTTATTTTCATTTTTGCTCAAGTAGTTAATAAGGTTGGCGTGTCTTTTTAGATGTGTTGCTCAAGTAGGCAAGCTCAATGTATCAACTCATTTGTAATGTCAATGGATCTTCCTTATTTGAATCAATACTATGTTCATTTCGGGAAAGAAGAGCAACAAATTCATTCATGGCTGAAATTATCTCATAAACAGTAATGTCAATGGATCTTTCTTATTTGAATCAATACTATGTTCATTTGTAATGTCAATGGATCTTCCTTATTTATTTGAATCAATAATATGTGAATGTACGTGTGTTGGACCAATTTAATTTTCTGAATTTGTATGTTCATTGGCATAATAAATGATCTGGTATTTTTACAGATCTTTATGGATTCCTATTGTAATTTAAGCAATTAGTAATTATTAGTCTGCATTAATGTTAGATTTGTAAGAAAAGTAACTAACTGGTGATTCTCGGTGGTGTCCTGAACTTCACGAACAAGGTTGGAACCTTTCTTGAAATCTTAGCCATATCGGACGAGTCATCCTTTAAAAGCATTATGGGTTATGCTTGTTTTGTAAACAGCTTCCAACACTAGTACAGCAACTAACCAACACTAGTACAAATGGCTATTTCGACCCATTTTACTTTTGAATGGTAAATAAAAAAGTAACTTGGAGAAAAAAACGGTGCCCTGTACATAGAACCTCCCAAATCAAATAGTTTTAATGATATCAGATATATTGAACTTTTGCACTCATAATTAACATACTGACTACTTATTAATGGAGAGTACCAAAAAAATTTATTTTTTCTTTTCTTTATTTTACAGAGCTGCAACAAGCCCCTTGGAGCTGTTTTTCTGGCTACATCGACCCGTATAAAATGGTTCAGTTCAGGTTATGTTAAAAAGATATAAACATATCTTAAGAAACAGGTCCAACATGTCGGTTCTGGTCTTTTATAGCTTAAAATTCAGATCCTACATGTCGGTTCGGGCTATGTAAAAAAGATATAAAAAATTAAAAATAGCTTAAAACGGGTCAGTTTGGGTCATTTCATTAAAAAAGTAAAAATGGCACATTAATCATTTGTAAAACTTGTTGACAAAAACTTTCACAATACCCAAACGCTACATACCATGCGTCATCCTGTTTCTCTTTTATATTCTATGACGAGATGATGGGTCACGATTATCCTAAAACATGCGAGTAAGAAAATAACATCATCAGTAAAAAATAAACATTTATATGATAATTATGCACTGAATGGAGCTATATGTTTCTGTCTTGTAAGATATATACATGATAACGGGCTGAGATGTGGGAGTCACCCACATCCTTTGTACTTAAACGTTTTTTGGATTATACTAACCACTGTTTGGTTTCAACCTTAAACACAAACATACATAATAACTCTCCTTTCATACTAACACATCTTGTGTTATGTAATTCAGCTTGAAAGTAAATGCCTTGTAACATCCTTTCCTTTCTACTGCTTAAGCACTTTTTATAGCATAAAATTCAGGTCCTACATGTCGGTTTGGGCTATGTAAAAAAGATATAAAAATTAAAAATAGCTTAAAACGGGTCAGTTTGGGTCATTTCATGAAAAAAGTAAATATGGCATATTAATCATTTACAAAACTTGATGACAAAAACTTAGAATGCCCAAACGCTGCATATCATGCGTCATCCTAAAACATCCAAGTAAGAAAATAAGATTAGAAGTCGCAACTATATGTTTCAGTCTTGTAAGATATAGACAGGATTATACTAATCACTGTTTGGTTTCATACATAATTAATTGCTAAAGGGCTGTTTGGGCTTGCTTAGACTAAACAGCAATACGCAGTTTTGAGTTTGGGATTGCTTATCCGATGAAAATAGAGTTGTACTAACTGTATAAGGAATACGAAAAGTATCAAAATATTCGAGCTGCTTAATGTATCAGAAATACACTTTGGTCATTATTGACACATTTTTAATACAGTATACTTGCAGTAATAATACAGTATACCAAACATGAGGTTAACTTTCTATAAAATTGAACCATACACTGCTCGAAACCAGAAGAGGGTGAAGCCTTGAGCTTTCTCATTCAGATATTCATAAAAAAGTCAAATTTATGAAATTGAAAGTCAAAGAACACGAATAACATTAGGCAGTTCATTAAGGAATCGAACACCAAGTAGAACTTAAGTAGGATTCAATACCACAAATTGGATTGATGAAAATTAAACAACACATACAAACATGCTTGATACATATGATACGTCACCAAGAATGTAAACGTACTCTTATGTCTCGTACACTTATGCAACAAGAAAATTAAACCACAATTACGAACATCTTTAACAACTTAACATTTATTTAACTACGACATGCACTCCTCCTTGTTGCAGTTTCCCACAACTTCACCATACAAGCTTTAGGCCTGAAAGAGTTGAAAAATAAAACCATTTTAGTGATGATTTTTAACAAACTCATGTAAAATAAGATTTTACAAAAAGGCATAACAGAGTACCTTATATATTTTGAAGCACATCGAGAATACGCTGCAACTCATTGACAACGATTTCTATTTTCATTCGTTGTGGTGGTGAATCCACAGAGCACGAAACTCCAATCTTGATAGTTGCAACCAAACATTCTTCCACTTTCTTTGCATTCGCTTCCGTACTTTGCAACACAATTGCATCATCATCAATAACATCGACTACATGATCTGGTAATGCCATGTAAGCAAATTTATGAAGGCTAAGACCTTCCTTAAACATGTCATCTGTCGGCCTTTTCCCAGTCATCACCTCTAGTAATAATATTCCAAAACTGTAGACGTCCCCACAACTTGTCATATCGCTCCCGATACCATACTCTACAAATGAATAACAATTAATTAATTTACAAACTTTAACCTGTAATATATGCATCATGGAATAGAAGTGGAATTACCTGGAGGTGCATAACCAATTGTTCCTTTAACCCCGGTTGAGCTGTTTTGGTTTAAGTCTGTACCAAGTAGTCGAGCTAAGCCAAAGTCTCCAACATGAGCCACCATATCATCATCAAGTAGAATGTTACTTGGCTTCAAGTCACCGTGAACAATCGTTGTTTGGCAGCGATTGTGAAGATAATCAAGTGCAGTGGCAACATCTCTCAGAATATTTATTCTTTGGAGAAGGTTGAGTTTCGATGTATATGCACTGGAATGAAGCCAATCGTGTACACTTCCATTGGGCATAAACTCGTAAACCAGAGCTTTAAAGTCATTGCCTTGGAAATCAGTACTTGAACATGAAGTTATTATCTTCAACAGATTACGGTGTCTAATATTACGCCATGCTTCACATTCTGCTTTAAAACTTTTGTGTGCTCCTCGACTTTGAAGATGTAGAACTTTAACTGCAACAGATTTATCATCATTAGAATCGAGGATTCCCTTATAAACAGAGCTGTGCCCACCCTCGCCAATCAAATTTGCTGTAGAGAACCCATCAGTAGCCTTGAGAAGCTGATTGTATGAAACTTTCAAGAACCTTTCATTCCCTGAAGATTGAGACGGTTGACTATTGCGTTCCTTCTTACACAAAAGATACACACAACATAATGCGATGAGCAACACTGGTGCAATCACAATGACTAATATGAAGAAAGGAAACCTTTTTTTCTTACTACCCGTCTCCTTGCATTTGGGTAACTCAAGTGTAACCAAACCACCACAAAGCTTATTGTTCCCCAAAACTGAAAATTCACTTTCATTGGCAAACACTCCTACAACCGGTACTTCACCCTCAAAGTCATTAAAGGATAGGTTCAAAAATTCTAAGGAAACCCATTTCTCTAAGAATTGAGGAATTTTGCCTGATAATTTATTTTGGGAAATGTCTAGTACCCCCAATCCTCCCAAGGAACTGAATGAAGATGGTATTATGCCTTCAAATATGTTGCCACTAAGGTATAACTTTGTAAGGCTAATGCAATCACCAAGGCTACTAGTAATGTTGCCTGATAAATTATTATAAGATAAATAAAGCTGGCTCAACATCTTAAAGTCTTTAATCTCTGATGGAATTGAACCAGACAGACGGTTATGTGAAAGATCTAAATAATTGGTTAATGATGGAAGTTGAAGAAGCTGTTTGGGTATTTTCCCACTTAGTGTATTGTATGAAAGGTCTAACGCAGTAAGTCTTTCACAATTCCCAAGGCTTGATGGAATAAGGCTTTTTAATATGTTGGAATCTAAATAAAGTTCAGTCAACATTGATAAGTTCCCAATGGCATCAGGGATAGGCCCTGAAAATTGATTGCTATATAGACCAAGATATTGTAGCTTTTGAAGTTTACCAATGGTAGTTGGGATTTTTCCTTTGAATTGATTATCTCCTAAACCTAAAGTGGTCAAACCAACTAGACTACCTATACTTGAAGGGAGGCTTCCAAATAATTGATTGTCTCCAAAATCTAGAATACTGAGTTGATCAGAAAAATTACCTATTGATATCGGAAGCACACCTATAAGGTTGCAATTATAAAGTCCCAAAACTACTAATCTAGTGCAGTTTTTCAAAGAATCAACAAACCTCATGTCATCAGCTTCTCCGCGTCCATGGAAGTTGTTATCCTGTAATCTAATTGAATTAATATCACTTAGTTTTGAAAAATCGATAGTCAACTTCCCACTAAAATTGTTGTAACTCATTTCAAGAAATCCTAATTTAGAACAATTAGAAAGAGAAGGTGGAAGAACTCCGGTCAGTTCGTTATCCCTTAACTGAAGGAACTCAAGATTTGGGAGCTGATGACCAATTTCTGAAGGAAGACTACCAGTGAGGTGATTATCAGCTAAGGAAAAATTAGCTAGGAGTGAGAGGTTGAAAATGGAATGAGGGATGCTTCCGTATAAGTTGCACTCACCAGCGTCAAATCTCGTCAAGCTTTTCCAAAGACCCAAGGTATCTGGAATTCTCCCACCCAACGGGTTCCCAACAGCAGAGAACTCTTCCATTGATGTGATATTCCCCAAGAAAGGTGAGATTCCACCTGTTAACTTATTGTAGACAATTTCAAGAGTAGCAAGTTTCGAGAGTAAACTCATCTCCTTGGGTATGCTTCCAGCTAGCTTATTTCCACCGAGCGAAAGCACTTCGAGGTTAGAACAACCAGACAAGTTTGTTGGAATGACTCCACTGAATTTGTTATCAAAAAGATAAATACTACGTAACCTAGATAGACGACCAAGTTCATGAGGAATGGTACCTTGAAAGCTGTTGTTCAGGAGAGAAAGCTTACGGAGGAAGCTGAGGTTTCCTACATGAGGAGACAACGAGCCTTCTAAGCCTTGCGAAACCAGTCGTAAAACAGTCACTCGTTTGTGCCGCTTTCCACATGAAATACCACTCCAGTGACAGAAATGAAGAGAATGGTTCCACGAGGTTAGAACTTTGTATGGATCATGAGTGATCTTTGACTTAAATGACAACAACGTGAGATAATCAGTCTTATTACCGCCATAGGAAGCACAGACGGTGGCGGAAGTAAGACATATTATCGCGAGACCATAAAAGAGAAAAGAAATACGAGAGGAAGATGATAAGTGAATTATTGCTTGTGGTGACTTCATTTTGGAAAATTTACTTAAATTATAAGAACAAGCATTGGCTTTTTATACTTAGTTTTGCATGTTAACGTACGTGACATGCAACTGGTGAAATGAATTACTTCCACAAATTCCTTATCATCTTAACTAAGACCTTTCATTGAGAATATAGTTTTTATAGCAATTATTAATTGGCGATAAAGACACCTCTACAATCGTTTACATATAGGACTGACCAATATTAGCAAATAAGATGAATAGATTATAATAACAAAAATTTAACTATAAACAATAAGTCAATAACTAATAAGAAAATCATAAATTCCTTTATTATACTTTGCTGTTGAGACACTTATCTAGTACAAGCTTCAAACTCAAAGAGACTATGATATTTTCTAAATTTAATGTTTAACGTTCGCGACACGCAAATCGTGAAGAGAATGCCATCCACAAATTCCGTATCAGCTTGAGCAAAACAATATTTGATTGATAATAACTAGTTTGTATGTATACTCATAGAAGACTTTAAAGAAGACTTGAGATTGGGAAGACGACATTTAAATTTCATTGTGACATTAATCATGCAACCCAAGTTGCACGACTAGCACCACCTATGGTCTATAATCACCGAAGACTTTTAAGAAGACTTGGGATAGGGTTTTAATGTTAATTATGCAACCTATGGTCTATTATCCACATATTCCTTCCCAGCTTGGCCAAGACAATTTATTTTCCATGTATAATCGATCACACGAGACTTCTAAAAAGACTTGGGATATGGAAGACTACACAGATATTGTATATCGTAGTTGCAAGAGTAATTATAAAATGTAAGATTGACATAAAAGCTAAACACATCTACTTAGCGTGTTTCTAATAGGAGTGTTTAAACAAAATTCAAAAGCTAAACCCTCGTGGCTAAACACTATTTTTCAAAAACGGTGCCAAACACTGTTTCTTATTAAGTTTCCTAAGTGCAATTATCAGATGTTCAAAACATGGATATATAGTTTCATAAAGTAGTAACAAGGAACAACAAACAATTAGCAGAAACAAAATCAATGGACGAATGTGATGGCAACAACATATATAATAAGTAGATGTGTGATATATACATGTGTTGTGCAAGTTTGGGGTTTACATGATCCACTACAAGAAAAAGGGTTTTAGTGGCGACAGGAAAATGTTCATTGCATATGTTTCTGCATATGTTTTCAACAATAATGGTACAAAAGAAAAGAAAGAAAAAGTTGCTTGACAACAATTGTAGAATCCCTATGTGGCGAATCTACTTTTACCAATATATCAAGCATCCAAACTTCAGCTACAAATCATCTCGAGCCTCAACGTAATCTTCATAATTTTCATCCTCCCAGTCCCCTACATAAAAATAGTAAATTCAAAGCACATAAACTATATACCAAAATACACCCAAACTCACACAAACCCACTTATTAAAAACAAAAACCAAACCATACAAAGGACAAATTCAAGATAAATTTTTACTGCCTACCTCAAATTCATGTGACAAAACAACCAATATAGAAGCAGCCACCAATCAGAAGCCATAAAACCAAACACACATATATAGCAGCAGAACCAATAAACTTGACTTTATAAGTCCAACAAACCATTCCCAATAGTATAAGGTTAACATGATAATATAATGGCAACAGGACATAAATTGTCATGGGCACAAAGGCTTTCAGCTGTTATCGGGATTTCGTGACAGATTCACTCACAAAAGGTCACTATTGTGACTTGTGATCCTCATGAGACATCTAAGAAATAAAAGAAAACTATGGTCCTTGTGGAACGTTTTAAAAGGGAAACCAGACTACTGATCATATTTTCATAAATATTAACTGAACTCGTAGTTAACTTATCGGTCTCTACATATTCCATTCGATTAAGTACCGACTACTGACCATACCTTTTATTCCTCTATGGACGTCTTTAGTCATAAACTAATAACCTCTACATATCTAAAAGACGCTATCATTACTAGTATTAACTAGAAGTGTCAATTTGTGCCCAAAATAAAAAAATGGGCTATTTGGGCAAAATTTGTAAAGGATTTGGGCATATTTAGCCCTATTTTTTTTTGAAATGGGCATATATTGCCCATTTAAAAGTTAGATGGGCACAAACGGGCACATATTTTCTCTCAATTGGAGAATATTACAATTGTTTTTAAAGAAAAACTTATAAATATAATATATTTAATTTTTTAAATATAAATGATTTGTGTCAAGTTTGAGGAATTTATTTCGTCGTTTTGGGTCATTTCTAAAGCAATTCGTATAACATGCGCCCGTTTGGCCCGCACCCGTTTAGCCCATGCCCGTTTAGCCCGTAGCCCGTTTGAACCGTGGCCTGTGCCCGCCCGGCTTGCCCGTTTTGCCACCTCTATTAACAAGACTACTTCATTTTGAATATTTATGAATTCTTGGAATGACATAAATGAATGAAGTAATCTAATGCTACTTCAATCTGAATATTTATGTGTTATTTGAATGACATAAATAAATAAAGAAATAATGTAGTCCCACATTATTGTGAAAGAATAAATTAACTTGAAATTACTAATGAAATCAAATTGGTGGTTTTCATGAATACTTTAGTGAAATATGTTTATGTTTTATTGTAAAGTCACAAACATGAAGTCTTTTAACTGTTATAAGATTTATAATAAAGCATGACGTTAACTTGTTATGTTTTTAATTAAGACATATACAAGAAGTCATTGAGTTGATCAATGATTTATAACGTATAGTGGGATTATAACAGTTTATGTCTTCTTGTTGAAACATGGACATGAAGTGACTTAGTCAAAAGGACTTGTGTTATAAGGCATGCAATTGGCTTGGAAATTCTATTATATTATTAAGATGACTTAGTTGGTAAATAGATAAGCCAAAAGATATATGTTTATCTTACATATTGTTAGATTGTCTTAAAGTATTAATTCTAATGAAATACCACATGTTTATGGTATGTTCAGTTAGGAAAATCAAACTCTTGATATATTGTTTGATTCAAGATAACTATATTTTCTTTTCTTCCAAAAGTTATCAAGGTTAGAAAATTAAGTATGGATTGAATATACTCAATAAGACTCCAATTTAGAAGATTAATAAGACACCATTATATTATGGAATGTGATGAATCACATAGAGTCATAAAATGAAGTTATGAATTTGTTAAACTGCTTATGAGTAGGTTATTACCAAACTAATGTAAGGAACTGTCAATGTGTATTTGTAATGTCCCAAAAGAGAACATTGTATTGTTGCTCGATTTGCTGAGTATTTATAGAAAGTCTCTAAATTACAAAAAGCAAGTGTGAGTTTTTATCTTGAAAAGATACAATTATAAGATATATAATCTTCTGAAATACACTAGTAAATATCATAATGAGGCTAGACATGTAAATGTTAAATCTCAAGATGATGGAATTCTCATACATAGATCTGCAAGGATATCTCAGATATTTGATTAATATGCTGAGGATTATGGTAAACCTGATAATCATTATGATACATTACCAAATATTGAATTAGGTAAATTACTCATACTATGAATGTTAAGATGTTGTACATAAAGATAATCAATTTTTTAGAAACTTGATTTATCTTAATAGTTAGACTAGAAAATGAAGATGAGTTTCTTTAAAGATAAGATAACCCTAGTGGTTTAAATCTTTGTGCAGAAATCATATGGACAATATTGTACACATATTTAATGCATGTCTTATGACAAGACAATTGATCATACTTAAGCAATTAACTGTGATTGAATATTCTTTCCTAAACACATTAAATATATAAAGATTATGATTGTCATATTTAATGAAATTGACAATGGAATATAAAAACTCTTTCTTGAAAAGGAGGTTATGAATTCAAATAATCTTTGGTAGTGTACAAAGTGCAATAATCCATGGATTGATAAATGCATACATCTAGGAGATTATTCTTATGTTTAATTATTAAATCAATGTTTTGATTTATAATTAAAATAAGATAACTCTTAAGTATTCCTGAAAACTAGTGGGAGTATTATGTTTACTTTCCTAAATCATATATGTTGTATAACATATAGGAAGTAACATTCAATATAAGTTAAATGTTAAGTCTTAGTTTGGAATGAAACTTCACTTGAAAGATTTACGAAATAAAACATACAACCTTGGAATAAATGTTTATTATGAATAAACATGTGCGGTAAGTAAATAAATCTAATAGAATATGATATATTGTTTAGAAAGTCTAAATGAATACATATCTTTTGATAAGATAAAATATGAATAAAATCTAAGTATGATTTAGAAAATTTTCATGTACATCATGTTTTTAAAATTGTTATTGTTGTATCATGCTTGAATGTAAGATGATTTGACAACATTGATATATATTTAAAAGTTATTAGATAACTTGCGTAATGAATATTCGAATAGAATATGTTTGGACTTAGAATTGCATTTCTCAGCCGTGAGTTGCTCCCAGATTCTAAGGATGAACAATATAGCAATTGTTTCATAATTGTTATAGCCAACAAACTTGAAAGTTTGGAAGGTATTAAACATTACACAATAGATAGTAAAGTTTACGGTGTTTTAAAGTGCATATTGTAGTTGTTTGTATACAATGATGCTTGTTTAATTGAGATGTCACTCAATACTAGTCATGGTAGGATTTCATCCTTGTTAATGGCTATGTAAACTAGTTGTGCTCACTAAGAGCATAGTTGCATAATACATTAAAGAATAGAATACTTTAAACTTTAAAATGTTTAGAAGTTTGATTATCATAAATTGGTGGTAGGGGTATTATGTGGCAATATCAAATTATTTGAATGCACACATAAAAGAACTTCACTAGTTGAATTCTTGAAATAAGTATTCTCAAAATTCTGATAGATCAAAGTTGGTTGATTTATGCCTTGTCAACAAGTATTATTATCATCACTTGAGGCATAATTCATCAACTAGAGTTATCATGCATTGATCTATTTAGTATTTGGATAAAGGATGTTAAGCATTTATTATTTGTAATGAATTTAAGTACAGTACGTTTATTTTCTTTAATTATAAATTATGTCATATATTTTCATGTTTAATCCGTGAATAATTTAGTTATTCTAAATCATCCGTTGCCAATTAATGATATGAGAATATCATTAAATTAAGACAAATATGAGTTTCGGTATAATATACTTGATAGTATATTGATGCGCTGACATGCCAAATTCACATGATATTCAATGAATTGAATATATGACTTATCCCAAACAACATGATTGTAATTTATGGATCTTGTCATTAAGTAAATCATGAATAGTTATCCTCAGACTTGAGATATCAGATAACTCTCATGAATGTAGTGCATTTCTGTGAAACAATTTAACTCTATACGTAACTGGTAGTCATAAGGATTGTTTTCAGAAGTGTTGCAAAGTTCGTGAGTTTTGCTTATAGTCAAGATAGAATTTGTTCATTCAAATTTATTTTGGAGTTTAATACTGTTGGGCTCCTCATAGGGTTGACAAGATGTTTGCGTGGCCACGCCCAAGATCTTCCCTGAATATGTTCATAAGATTCGGTAATTTTGCTCAATCACAAACAACGAGAAACAGAATATATATGTATGATATTAACACTTCTTTTCCACTGAATCTACATCGTATAAGCCGATCATCGGATCATGCACATTTTTTCAATTTATTCTCTCTCAATATCGACCTTTTACAAGGAAGCATTCTAGCACATTTTTTCAATTTATTTTCAATCAATCCTCTTAACCACAACATACGTGTTCAACACGACAGGGAAATAAGATTTTCGCTAACCCATTTGAGAAGGTAATCAAATTTTGAGTTCAAGATTCTTTAAAGATCAAAGATAGATCAACGTTGACTTATTGACATCTTAGTTGGGGCAACATTTAATATTCGCATATGGACATTGGCCATGGCTTCTTTGACAGGGCACTCGACAAATCAAAATAAGAGTTTGTTTGATACTTAGAATTACACAAACACTTTAAAACTTGAATATTTACAAGACTTGATTGGTATTGTACCTAACACTCTGTTGCCGAGTTTATACGCAATATATTGTTAGCCAAAATGATTTCGTAACTTGTATCGCAAGAAAATGATGTAAATAATGTAACGAATCACAAAATAAAATTGCATAGCCTAAAAGCTACGTGCACATTGAATTAGAAAGGATATCTTAGCATTAACCAAATTGTTATCGTATTAATGTTTGGTATGTTAGCCCGTATTATGCTGTAGCGTTGTAACGGGCCCAAACCCGAGTCTAGAATGTTATATATTTGCATATTTAAGTGTTCGATGTATTCTTGTAATCAATCAATCAAAATCATTCATCATTCAATACATTTACATGGTATCAGCCAACTAATCATCCATCCCATAAACCCTAAACTTCCGCCACTTTAATCTCCAACCGCCACTTTAATTGTTCCGGCCGACGGTCTGGATCACGTATATCCTTATCTCCATCGTATATATTTCATCCCTACACAAATCGTTCCCTTTAAAAGTATTTTGCACGTTCGTCGAGATGAAGATATCGAATTTATTATATCATACGAAGAAACAAATAAAGGAGGGTTTTAAAAATAAATAAATAAATAAACTCTTTGATGGCTGCTATTGTTCGAACACAGAGGGAAGAATTGGAGAAGTGCTCATTAGTGGTCTAAAAAAAAAAAAAAAAAAAAAAAAAAAAAAAACGGCCACACAAGAAGAAACATTATTTAATTTTCTTTTTGACGGCATAATTAATAAAAGGATATCCCTTTTATTCACTGATCACACGACAGAGAAGAAACAAAAGGTTTATAATTTTATATACCTTTTGTTTTGTTCCTACTGTTTCGACGCAAGGTAGAAATTAAAAATAAAGTAAAAAATGGTGGATCTTTATGTTTTTCTAAGGAAAAACACGCCCCGTTTGTTTGGAAGGTTCTTTAGGGGTTGAAGTTTTAGAACCAACTTTCGTTTTCTCATCTTTTTGTTTGATGTTAGGGCATGAGTTTTAGTTGTAATTTACTTTGTTTTAGTTGTAGGGGATACTTTGGGTTATCCCGTTTGTTTTAGTTGTAGGGGATACTTTGGGTTATCCCGTTTGGTCAGGATAATTTGGTTTATCATGTTTGGTAAGGGATACTTTGGTTTATCCCATTTGGTCAGGATACTTTGGTTTATCCCATTTGGTCAGGATACTTTGGTTTATCCTGTTTGGTACGTATACTTTTGTTTATCCGGTTTGTTGCGTGTTTATGTCTGTTGCTGCTTGAAGATGTGCTTCCGCTTGAGATTGAATGTCTTCTTCAACAATTATTTATTAGTTTTACTTTATTGTTTATTAGCTTTTAATCTCCCTTTCGCGATTTCGCCGCTCGGACTGCGAGGGAGTGTTAGCCCGTATTATGTTGTAGCGTTGTAACGGGCCCAAGCCCGAGTCTAGAATGTTCTGTATTTGCATATTTAAGTGTTCGATGTATTCTTGTAATCAATCAATCAAAATCAATCATCATTCAATACATTTACATGGTAGACCACCATTTGATTTGATTTATTTGAAAAAAAACACACCTTTTAATGGCCATGCCCGTGTTTGATCTTGAAAACGAGGATTTACATGACTTGCGTGAAGGTTGTGTGTGTAACTTTCGCATGAAACTGATAAAGTTTAACCGGGTGAATGTTGCAGTTTTAAGGCAATATGGTTATCGACCCCGAAGTCTTGTAATCTCCACAATGTCCAGAACGTGCGTTACATGTGAGGAAGACACACTTTTCCACTCTTTGATTATGATGGATGTGACTCTTTTCACCTACAAGTGTTCCTTCTTAAATTCGAATGCAATTTTAATTTGTCAAACATTAGAACGTACACATCTATTTCTTTTAATTTATATGTGTTAGCGTACACATATAGGAGAAATAACTAAATCTCCATATGTAATTCTATGCATTCTCGTTTTACTGGTAAAACTTCTTTTTACTTCATATTACTTGCGATAAAGCTGAAGATTATTTAGGGTAGTCACACGTAAATCATTCATCGTGCTTATATTAATATTAACCTGAGATATGTGTGAAGATAAAAGGTTGTGAGGTTGAGGATATAAGTGTATATAATTTGTTTGGGAATAAAATACCGTCGACATGTCGTCGGCACAATAAAGGCGGGAAACCGCTCAGTTATTCGTTATTATTCACACGAGGGGAACGTCAAAATTTTGACCCAAAAAGACTTTTTCCCTGTTTCTTACAATCTTAAGTGTTGGACAGGTTAAAGAGCTAGGGATCATAGCTATTAGTGCAGGATGAACGATTTGGTGACAAAGTAAAGATAAGTATTAGTATTGTATGAATTGAAGACTTATACTATGAATTTCTTTTTGTTGTGTTTGGTATGAGTTTTTGTTACCCGCACGTTGTGGCGTGTGTTAAATACATACAAATACATACAACTTCGGATGTCTAAAACGAGAAGAATCAAGACTCGAAAGGTTTACCGATGCAATCGATGCTCAAAAACCTTCTTGAGCAGAAAGCTCGTTCGAGATCACGCTCAATTGTGTGTTGTGCGCTTATTTTAACTTAATCGTTAATTTATACTTTATACTTCAATTCGGTTAAGAGTTTAATCGTCAAATTTTTACTCCATCATATAGTTTCTGAACATGAACACGTCGGTGGTTCGGTGGTTCCGAATGTTGTTGCTCCGATGATTCAAGTTGAAGATATCGTAATTCTATTAAATTTTAAACTGACTCGACTTCACTCGTAGTTATTGATTTAGTCTAATCATTATTCATTCATATAATGACGACGATGTGATTGTTGCTACTCTTATTTTTCGTCTCATTATACTTCTATTTATTCATGCGTTGATCAAGTGAATCATGTTTCACTTACAATGCCGGAATTTGATGCCGTTGTTGCTCAGATAAAGGAGGTAAGTGACGACGACATCAACTAAATGACAACCCCAGTTAAATACAAGCTCAAGTGTATCAACTACTGGTGTCACATCTTCAACACTTAACTTTTTGGAGAAGGTCAAGTGTCTTAGTGCTAGAGCATTTGATGATTATTCCAATTTTCCATAACGTTACATTAAATGTTGTCCCACATTTTGGTATGTGGACACTAAGAAGTGAATTAGTCAACTTTGATTTGTCTATGGTCTTCAAAGTCCCGATTCTACACCTGACTAAGTGACTAACCTCTCAAATAGGCTAAAAAGACTTTTTCCCTGTTTCATACACTCTTAAGTGTTGGACACGTTCAAGATGGATCATAGCTATTAGTGTATCCTCAAAACCACTCAACCTCAGAACATCTTATCTTCACACCAATTTCAAAACCTGAGATGCAGCGATATAATCCTTTTATGTGTAATTGTGGAGCAGGAAATATAAAAAAAAGAAAATCACATCAACCAGATATATTTGGATGGAAATATTATGCATGTCCTCTTTCGAAGGTGAACAATTATACATTTCTTATTTATGTAAATATACAAACAATCATATAATTACATTATTTATGTGACAGCCAAGAGAAAAATATCATGGATGTGGATATTTTATGTGGAAGAGTGAATTTGATGAGCAGTTACGAGTAACCTCTTTTGCTTCAACATCTCACGGTTCTGGATCTGCACCAACAAGGTGCTCAAACTGTAATGAAAAAGATCTTAGGATAAACACGCTGGAGGCACAAAAGCAGGTGCTAGAGACGAGAGTAAGGATGCTGGAGGCAAGGCTTGAAAAGGCAACGAATCCCGACGACCCCGATCACGCATGTCGGTCGGCTGCAATACTCTGTGAGCTGTTAGGTGACATGGACAATCTTCATATGTAATGTTGTTGTTGTTGTTGTTGTTGTTGTTGTTGTTGTTGTTTGTGTTGTTGTTTTTTGTGTTATTGTTGTTGTTTAATAAAATGTTATTGTCGTTGTTGTGAAAACTTAAGTATCCATCAAGATTCAACCATATGGGGCCGTTTGGTTTATGCTGTCCAAACAGGGCCGTTTGGTTTATGCTGTTTGCTTAACAGCAGCCCACAAGGGCTGTTTGGTTTATGCTGTCCAAACAGGGGTGTTTGGGATTGCTTATTTCTGCACCAAAAGTGTGTTTGGGTTTATGAGCTTATTTGAAGAAACAATATCACAATTAACAAACACGAAGGCAAACATTTTATTTAAAACACGCAAGAGTTCTCTACCACATACATTTCATACAGACTCAAATGAAACAATTTGACAAGCGAACGAAACAGATCAAACAAAACAACTCGACAAGCAAACAAAACAACTCAAACGAAACAACACACGACATATACCATAAGAAACATCGCCCATTCATTTTTTTTGCTGCTACTTCCCACTTTGCTAGAACCTGCACCATCTTTTCCCTTCCCTGCTTTCCTTTGGTTGATGAAATGTTCAAACAAAGCTTCAAGATTTGTTACCCTATTTCCCTTATCATCAAGTGTTGTATCAAACGCGCTTTCAGCTTCGTCGTCTAACGTGCTTTCAGCTTCACCGTCCAACATCTCTCTGTAGTACGGCTTTTTCCTCAACCATTCCAGAATCCGGTCTCTCATCCACGGGCTAACGTTCTAAAAGAACCATATTCATCATAAACTTCTATGCAATATTCATTAAGAACTTCATTAAATAGATCCTCCGACGATTAACCTTTGACCACTCCTCTTTCGGCGTGTAACCATCCATTGTTATGTGTGTTTAGTGGGAATTAATGATTTGGTTATTTGTGTTTTTCGGATTTGAGGATAATCGGTTATTTGTGGGAATTAATGAGTTGGTGCTGATGGCCACTGATTGTCGATCTCCGGAGAGAAAGAAAATAATATATATGAAAGGGATGGAGGGAATATACACATACAGATGTTATTGAGTGATAAGAGAAGATAAGGAGACAGGATGAGATTTTTTTGTAAGAGAATATATATGAAAGGATAAGTTTTATTATCCTTTAGTGTATTGCGTATATCCCGTGTCCCGTTCGTTAAACATCTCGTGTAGTACCATATCATCTCATGTACAAGATAAGCTTGGCCCATAGTTAGGAATTGCATCTTTCAAACTAGAACTAGATAAGCTGGAACTTTGTTGTTGAGCATGAGTTCCATAATTGCTCGGATCATTCGTTAAACATCTCGTGTACAACCATATCATCTCGGCTCATTCGTTTAACATCTCGTGTACAACCATATCATCTCGGATCATTCGTTTAACATCTCGTGTAGAACCATATCATCTCGGATCATTTGTTTAACATCTCGTGTAGAACCATATCATCTCGGATCATTCGTTTAACATCTCGGCTCATTTCGTACAGACTCAAACAAAACAACTTGACAAGCAAACGAAACAGATCAAACGAAACAACTCGACAAGAAAACGAAACAACTCGGCTCATTAGTTAGGAATTGCATCTTTCAAACTAGAACAAGATAAGCTGGAACTTTGTTGTTGAGCACGAGTTCCATAATTGCTCGGATCAATCGTTTAACATCTCGTGCACAGCCATATCATCTCGGATCATTCGTTTAACATCTCGTGTAGAACCATATCATTTCGGCTCATTCGTTAAACATCTCGTGTACAAACATATCATCTCGGCTCATTCGTTAAACATCTCTAGTACAACCATATCATCTCCGCTCATTCTTTAAACATCTCGTGTATAACCATATCATCTCGGCTCATTCGTTTAACATCTCGCGTACAACCATATCATCTCGGCTCATTCGTTAAACATCTCGTGTACAACCATATCATCTCGGCTCATTCGTTTAACATCTCGTGTACAACCATATCATCTCGGCTCATTCGTTTAACATCTAGTGTAGAACCATATCATCTCGGCTCATTCGTTTAACATCTCGTGTACAACCATATCATCTCGGCTCATTCGTTAAACATCTCGTGTACAACCATATCATCTCGGCTCATTCGTTAAACATCTCGTGTACAACCATATTATCTCGGCTAAACTCGTTTAACATCTCGTGTACAACCATATCATCTTGGCTCATTCGTTTAATATCTAGTGTACAACCATATCATCTCGGCTCATTCGTTTAACATCTCGTGTAGAACCGTATCATCTCGGCTCATTCGTTTAACATCTCGTTTACAACCATATCATCTCGGCTCATTCGTTAAACATCTTGTGTACAACCATATCATCTCGGCACATTCATTTAACATCTCGTGTACAACCATATCATCTCGGCACATTCGTTTAACATCTTGTGTAGAACCATATCATCTCGGCTCATTCGTTTAACATCTCGTGTAAAACCATATCTTCTCGGCTCATTCGTTTAACATCTCTTGTAGAACCATATCATCTCGGCTCATTCGTTAAACATCTCGTGTACAACCATATCATTTCGGCTCACTCGTTTAACATCTCGTGTACAACCATATCATCTCGGTTCACTCGTTTAACATCTAGTGTACAACCATATCATCTCGGCTTATTCGTTTCACATCTCATGTTGAACCATATCATCTCGGCTCATTCGTTAAACATCTCATGTACAACCATATCATCTCGGCTCATTCGTTAAACAACTCGTGTACAACCGTATCATCTCGGCTCATTCATTTAACATCTAGTGTACAACCGTATCATCTCCGCTCATTCGTTAAACATCTTGTGTACAACCATATAATCTCGGCCCATTCGTTAAACATCTTATGTACAACCATATCATCTCGGCTCATTCGTTAAACATCTCATGTACAACCATATCATCTCGGCTCACTCGTTTAACATCTCGTGTACAACCATATCATCTCGGCTCACTCGTTTAACATCTACAACCATATCATCTCGGCTCATTCGTTTAACATCTCGTGTAGAACCATATCATCTCGGCTCATTCGTTTAACATCTCATGTAGAACCATATCATCTCGGCTCATTCGTTAAACATCTCGTGTACAACCATATCATCTCGGCTCAATCGTTAAACATCTGATGTACAACCATATCATCTCGGCTCATTCGTTAAACATCTCGTGTACAACCCTATCATCTCGGCTAACTCGTTTAACATCTCGTGTATAACCATATCATCTCGGCTCATTCGTTTAACATCTAGTGTACAGTCATATCATCTCGGCTCATTCGTTTAACATCTCGTGTAGAACCATATCATCTCGGCTCATTCGTTTAACATCTCGTGTACAACTATATCATCTCGGCTCATTCGTTAAACATCTGGTGTACAACCATATCATCTCGGCACATTCGTTTAACATCTCGTGTACAACCATATCATCTCGGCTCATTCGTTTAACATCTTGTGTAGAACCATATCATCTCGGCTCATTCGTTTAACATCTCGTGTAAAACCATATCATCTCGGCTCATTCGTTAAACATCTCGTGTACAACCATATCATCTCGGCACATTCGTTTAACATCTCGTGTACAACCATATCCTCTCGGCTCATTCGTTTAACATCTCGTGTAGAACCATATCATCTCGGCTCATTCGTTTGACATCTCGTGTACAACCATATCATCTCGGCTTATTCGTTTAACATCTCGTGTACAACCATATCATCTCGGCTCATTCGTTAAAAATCTCATGTACAACCATATCATCTCGGCTAATTCATTAAACATCTCGTGTACAACCATATCATCTCGGCTCATTCATTTAACATCTCGTGTACAACATATCATCTCGGCTCATTCGTTTAACATCTCGTGTAGAACCATATCATCTCGGCTCATTCGTTTAACATCTCGTGTACAACCATATCATCTCGGCTCATTCGTTAAACATCTCGTGTACAAACATATCATCTCGGCTAACTCGTTTAACATCTCGTGTACAACCATATCATCTCGGCTCATTCGTTTAACATCTCGTGTAGAACCATATCATCTCGGCTTATTCGTTTAACATCTCATGTTGAACCATATCATCTCGGCTCATTCGTTAAACATCTCGTGTACAACCATATCATCTCGGCTCATTCGTTAAACATCTGATGTACAACCATATCATCTCGGCTCATTCGTTTAACATCTCGTGTACAACCATATCATCTCGGCTAACTCGTTTAACATCTCGTGTACAACCATATCATCTCGGCTCATTCGTTTAACATCTAGTGTACAACCATATTATCTCGGCTCATTCGTTTAATATCTCATATAGAACCATATCATCTCGGCACATTCGTTTAACATCTCGTGTACAACCATATCATCTCGGCTCATTCGTTTAGCATCTTGTGTAGAACCATATCATCTCGGCTCATTCGTTTAACATCTCGTGTAAAACCATATCATCTCGGCTCATTCGTTAAACATCTCGTGTACAACCATATCATCTCGGCACATTCGTTTAACATCTCGTGTACAACCATATCCTCTCGGCTCATTCGTTTAACATCTCGTGTAGAACCATATCATCTTGGCTCATTCGTTTGACATCTCGTGTACAACCATATCATCTCGGCTTATTCGTTAGACATCTCGTGTACAACCATATCATCTCGGCTCATTCGTTAAAAATCTCATGTACAACCATATCATCTCGGCTCATTCGTTAAACATCTCGTGTACAACCATATCATCTCGGCTCATTCATTTATCATCTAGTGTACAACTATATCATCTCGGCTCATTCGTTTAACATTTCGTGTAGAACCATATCATCTCTGCTCATTCGTTTAACATCTCATGTAAAACCATATCATCTCGGCTCATTCTTTAAACATCTCGTGTACAACCATATCATCTCGGCTCACTCGTTTAACATCTCGTATACAACCATATCATCTCGGCTCATTCATTTAACATCTAGTGTACAACCATATCATCTCGGCTCATTCGTTTAACATCTCGTGTAGAACCATATCATCTCGGCTCATTCGTTTAACATCTCATGTAGAACCATATCATCTCGGCTCATTCGTTTAACATCTCGTGTAGAACCATATATATATATATATATATATATATATATATATATATATATATATATATATATAATATATATATATATATATATATATATATATTGCAAGTTTGTACAGCCCTTAAATGGGTTTTTGATTGCTTATTTGATTAGTTTGTGCTTATTTGATATTGTGGTTGCTATTTCAAGTAAAATTTGATAGGTGTTGCATAGTTGTTCTAGTTTTCACATTAAAACCTTAAAAAAGGCAAAACTATAGCATAATTTGATCTAGCTTAATAAGTAGCTTATTCTCAGTTTCAAGTAGCTTAATAGTGCTTTTTATAGTTGCTTAATTATACTACCATGTCGATGTTCCTACTAGGCACGGTTATACATTACCGCCAGCCTTTCAAGCCACAAGTTTAGTTTATTTGCAACCACAAAATGTCATATATGTATGTGTAATTGTGTATGCACAGTTTCAGTGGTATTTAATGATCTTTTTATCCATATAAAATGATTAAAAGTTTAAAACAATATTTTGACCTGCATCGTTTCGGTTAGAGAATCCAAGCCCATTTTTCATAACTGAAGCTGATTTATTTCGTTAAGAGTTGATATTGATTTTGAAGAGATATATTGCCATATTGGGGTCTTGGCTCAGTTGCATCTATATGCTCTACCAATAGGCTTCTTGATGTCTTAGGTATAGGATATGTTTGGCGCAGAGCTTTTTGGAGCTTTTTGAGGCGATGAACGGTGATCAATGTACTTTTTGATTTTTAATATTCGTTTGGCAAAAGAGCGGTGAGGTTTGCTATTTTTTAGGAAAGCTCACTTTTCCAATGTTTTTTTTAAGAAGCAGTGAGCAGTGAGTTGCTTTTTGTTTTTTTTTTTTTTTTTTTTTTTTGTTTTTTTTGTTTTTTTGACTTTTCAAACCTTACATAATCTTTTATGTTGTTTTGTACTCCTTCATTCCCAAAATAATTCACCACGGACAAAAAATCATAGTTTAAGAAAAAAAAAATCATCATTACAACTTTCTCTTTTTTACATTTGCAGAATGATAGTTTTACTCTCAACTAATTAATTTAAAACTTCTTTAATGTTTGTAATAATAGTTTTAAGTAAGGGTAATATGGTAAACTCGAACTAAATTCATATCTATTTTTGGAAGTTCACAATTAATTTGGGACAATCCGTAATGAAAATGTGGGCAATAAATATGAGACGGAGAGTAGTTTTTTTAATAAAAACAAAATTATAAAAAAATGTAAAAAATGAAAAACTGAGGGGGTATTTTAAATTTTAAATATAAACAAAACACTATTTTGTTACTGTTTAAGAAACAGTAACTAATTTGTCTATTCTGGAAACAAAGTATTGATATACTCTAAGGCTGGTCGCACTCTACTGGAATCCATCGGTCGATTGCAACAAAAACCACAAAGCGACCTTGGGTCGCTTGGGATGCACAAGAAAGGTCGGTCGCATGTGATTTCCAAAATCGATCGGTCAAACGACCGATTAATAAACTTAGTTTGTATGTGTTTGTGTAAAAAAAAAAAAAAAAAAAAAAAAAAAAAAAAAAAAAACTTATCTGGAGTGTGTCACTTTGGTCGCTTCTGGTCGCTGGAGAGAGAAAGCTGACGTGGCAGCCGGTGACCCAGGTCGCTTTGGGTCAAGAATGCGTTCAGCCTAAACAAAGCAAAACAGTTACAAAACAAATTATTAGTTACAAAACAAAGTATTAAATGTCCCGTGTTCTAATCTTGAAAGTGAAAAATATATTTTTTTTATCAGAATTTGGGCTGTCAAAGCCCTATAAATAATTCTCAAGCCCAACATATATTAAAACCCATTTTTTTCTCCTACTTTTGTCCAACATATATTAAAACCCATTTTTTTTTCTCCTACTTTTGTCCTTAAGTTCAAACGAGAATGGCAGCGGTCCGCCGCGTTGCGGGCGGGCTTATTTTTCGGCCGAGGCCATTTTGCATAAAAATAAAGCTGAATATCTAGGCTGTGTATAGTCACGGAATCACAAAGCAAATGGGAAGCATACATTTATATATAATAATAACATTTGTGAAGGGATGTACATGAGTTTGTGTTTACCGGATTGTACATTGTCACACTTTTTACCCGCAATTTCAGGACCAAAACCCCCTCCTTGCAGCCCCCATTTCAGCAGGTAAACACCCCCATTTAAGCAACTAAACCGTCTCATTTCAGGTCTCATTTCAGCAACGAAACCCACTGGCTGTAGCCCTCATTGCAGCTACCAAACATACACATTTCAGCGGCCATAGCCACCCGGTTTACCCGCAATTTCAGTGGCAAAACCCCCTCCTTTCATCCCCATTTCAGCACCAAAACACCCTCCTTTCATCCTTCTTGAAGCCCCCGTTTCAGCCCCTACATGTTGCATATCATTTGCAGCAATAACAGCCTACAGGTTGCATATCATTAAGCTAATTAGAAACATTCTAACATATATAAACAAAAGTTATTAACTCATATGACCTGGAATATACGGCCATTACGTTGTATCAGTCCATTACGTTGTACTATAACAGGGAATATACGGCCATTTCAACCCCCAAATGCACCAATTGCAGCCCCCATTTCAGCCCCACAAACGCACAGACTTCAGCCCTTATTTCAGCACCCAGACGTACCCTTTGCACTCACCATTTGAGGTCCGAATCCCACAACCATTTGAGCTGCGAAACTGTCCCATTTTTGCCCTACTTCATCCTCCATACACACCCATTGGATCAGTTTGTAAACCTAGAACTGGATAATTACTTCTAAAATGCAATGCCAACCATCTCCATATCTAGTTAATTTGGTTAGTTGGTCTACTTTTATAGCTTCAAGCCTTTAAATAATGAAATTGTTCACTGATTAAAAAATCATATTTTATTACTTACCATAATGGCATATCTTTTAACACCCTTAATATATGTCTACTAAAAATGAAATAATGTGCTTACGATAATTCAGTCAACGCCTGCAATCATGCGAATCATCCAATCATTTTCAAAATGCAGTGCCAAACACCCCTTAAAGTGAAATCTGAAAATTACCTTGCCTTTTTAAAGCCTGGAGCCGTGTAGACGTATTGTGTTTTCAGAGCTCATATGATGTTTTATTTTTGTATTTTTATTTTTTTTTATTTCCAAAGAAATATTCGTGAAAATATTTCCCCGGGTCGTTCTCCCAACGAAGGTTTGACGGCGTTTAAATCGATTCGGGTTCGTAAAAATGTGAAGTGAATAAGTGAACGTGAGAGATTATTTTTGTGAATTAATTACACTATAATAAAGAAAAATTAAAAGCAATCTACGCTATTAAAATAAATGTATACAAAGAAAATTCAAATAAATGCAAATCCCGGGCTAATCCCGAGATTTATAAATCTATTAGTGAAATTATACTTTAAAATAGAAATTAAAATAAAAATAAAATCTAATGGATGCAAATGAATTTTAAAAAAAAACTGATTTTCTAAAAGAAATATAAGAAAATAAAGTTTTATAAAAAACGAGGGACTAAAAATGCAATTTTAGAAACTATATTTAAACTAAAAATTTTTTGAAACAAAGACATGGACTAAATTGAACTTTTTTGAAACTTTATTAAAACTAAAAATGATTTTCAAACAAAGACAAGGACTGAAGTTGCAACAACTGAAACTTAAGGACTGATTTGCAATATTTCAAAAATTAAAAACTAATTTACTCTAAAAATGATCCCAGGTTCGAATCCCCTATTTAACAAATCAATCTAAACTATTTTTTTTTTTTTTTTTTTTCTTATTTTCTTCCTTTGCAAAACAACTAAAAACTAATGATCACTATTTTATATTGAGACAAATGCAAACTAAACTATCAACTACTGATTAAACAAGCTCAACTAAAATTAGATCTAGCAGACAAACTCCAAATAGCTAACATCAAACAAAAAGTAAAATAGCAGCAGACACTAATTTGACAGTGGACTGCTTTTGACATCAACTTCTTCAAATTTCAATGGAAATCTATAAAACTTTAAACTCTATCTAGCACCACTAAATTGCACTTAAGGCTGCCAAAAATAAGGGTCAGACAAGCTCTAACTTATCAGGAGCTTATATGAGCTATTTAGAGCTTAAACTCCCACATTCCAAACTGATTCTATCAAATGCTTTATTTAAGCTAAAAATTCCTATTAAACAGCTGATTCTAATGCTTATGAGCCAAATCAAACTATTGCTAATGGTTTATGAATAGTTCTCAATCCTTTTTATCCATTTATGCAACTGATTCAAACACCCCTATTTTAACTAATTTACTAACTTTAGAAGAGTAAAGCTTTAAACTAACAAACCAGTTACTCCACTGATTACCTAAACTATGTTGAAAGCTAAAAAAAAACAATAAAAACTAACTACTAACAGCTAGAACACCAAGAATCCAATAAAGCAAAAACAGACCAGTTACTAACTTAAAACATATAAAAGTTCAAATCAAACATTCAATAAGCTAAAACTAATTAAAACAAGCTGAGATAAGCTGAGATTGAGAGAATAAGTAGTACCAGAAGCAGAGATATGCAGAAGAACATTAACATTCACCAAACTATGACTTGCATTAAAGTACTAAATTGAGATTACAAATCGATCTAAAAACTGAAATAAAATTACAATAAGCTAAAAAGACACAAATTAAGCTTAACTACACTACTCCTAATTCCTTAATCCTAACCACTAACTTCTAACCTAAAATTATCTAACCTAGCTAACATCATTGTGAAGAAAGGAGGGAGCTTTTTATAGCCGAGAGAGAGTGAGGAGTTAAGAAATCCACGCTGGCAATCCGTGTGGTGTGCTTCTTTGCTTCTAATCTCAGCCTTTGATAATCTCCCAATCATTGCTCATCAAACTACAACCCTTGGATCAGGAATTAAAACGTGGCCTAACCAATCAAACCCTGCCATCTGTCCCATCGTGCACTCTTCTCTGACATGTGCTCTGACACGTGAGGTGTCTTCTAGAAGCTCCAATCATCATGTAATTATTAGTGAATTGGGGTAATTTTGGTGTGGTTATTCTAGGGTTCTTCGTTGCACAGTAAAACTGGGTTAATTGGGGAAAACGTGGGCGGGGTTGTGTTATTTTTGTGAGAGAGACAAGGATAAGGTAAAGTGAGTTTTTTTTATTTCTTTTGACCGTAAGTTGACTGAGGGTTGTAATAAGATAAAACCGGGTAGCTTATTTTGGGTTGGGTCGGGTTTAATGTTTTTGTGGATGGGCCGGATAGGTGATAAGGATTGGGCTAGGTTTAATAATGAGGTGAGTTAAGTGGATTATAAAGGTATGGGTAGTGTGTTGTTGGGTTTAGTATATAAGTGTATGATTAGTTTAGGAGTCTAAGGACCAAAATTGTATTTTCATAAAGCACAAGGACCAATTCTGCCATTATTGAAATATACTTCAAAGGACTAATCTTGACAACTGATGAAGTTTTGAGGGTTGACTTTTACAATCTGAGCTCATGAGTGATCCAAACTTTAATAAATCCTTCCCCGGCTCCGGCTTTTAAACACTCTTCCAATCTCGTGCTCGTTTTCCCGGTTCTTTGCTTGATTTTGTCCTTTTCTTCGATATCCGTGCCTGCACATATAAAAACACAAAAACACAATATATTTGGCATTTTGGTCGGGTTTTTGGTCTATTTGGGTCCGGTTTTGGTCAAGAAAAGGTATGTGTTTTAGCACATACCAAAATCCCCCAGACTAAGTATTGCAATGTCCTCATGCAATGTTATAAAAACTCCCCGATTTTCCTTTTTATTCTATTTTTGTATTTTTTTATTATTCATGTGACGGTTTTGTCGACAATCATTATCTTTCGATAACTTTTAGGGTCTTCGAGCAGGAAACACGACTCATAAAGAAGTGACCATACGGATAAAATTCGTCGTCCCTGATTTTTCACGAGTCCCCAAACTAAGCTTAAAAACGAGATCATTGTCATTTACAAGTTAGATTGCCGACACTACTCATAAAAGCTAATTGTGGACTTCTCGTCCCCAAATTCCTATTTTCCTCTATTTATTTTATTTTTGGTGAGAAATGAATTTCTTCAAATTCTCGTTTCGATAATTTTTATACCGATAAAGATACCTAGTTTAGACGCTAAGTAGTTTCCAAACCTTCCCTCGAAAATCGTTGCATACAAAAATGAGGTCCACATCAAGGTCTCTGATTTAACACGATTTTGAGAATATCCCTTTTATTTGCGACCGAAACAACTCATCTACGAGTCCAGAGACGGAAGCCTTTATTAGGATACCTCGGAGTCGAAATTTGGCATTTTTAGCATTATTAAGCACATATTATTAATCCTTGGCCCTTTATAACAATCACAACATCGGCTGCGAACCGGCAAGACGTGATAGTCTATTATGACCTTGGAATTTTTCCTCTGCCTTTATTAGAAGTCTACAACATCGGCTGCGAACCGGCAAGATGCAGAAAACTTTTTATGGCTTTGGATTATTATTATTATTTATTATTCATTATATATTTTGCCAAATCCCGAGTCCTACGGCTTTTATAACAATCCCAACATCGGTTGTGAGCCGGCAAGATGGAATAGTCTATTACACCGTAACACTGGCAGTACCTTGATGTGTACCCAACTTTCATAAGCAAGGATTCTCTTAAGAAGGATTAAAAACTAAATTTCGCCAAAACCAAAATAGCTTTAATTATTTATAGAGTATTATTTTTGGTGAAACAAGCTGATGGGAACAAAAAGCCACAAATAACTTCGATGAGCTCTAAAGAGAACCACTACTCTACGTTTAGCAATCTAACTTATAAACAACTCTATCATTTCTCGTTCTTCGCAAATTTAAAATCTTAAGTAATCAGATCCGCGAATGCTTAGCCAAATAATCAAGCCATGCATATATAAAGTCAAATACGGGAACTTGCAAACTCTTGAAAAGAATTCGCGTTTTCTAGCTCCTTGTGTAAAAGACTAGCACGAGCTTATAGATTATAAATGGTTAAGGGGACAAGCTAGGGCTCAACACGCCCGGTCAAGTCAGAATTTTATTCCTACTCTCTCCAGCGGAAAATCAACAAAAATGTCAAAATTTATTATATTTTTGCAAAAAATTTTTAAATTTTTCTCATTTTTTTTTTGAATTTTTTTCAAATTTTGGAGGAAAAACGGGATTGCACGAGACAATAGCAAAAATGCAAGGCAAAAATCAAATCGCAAGATTACCCCCCCAGACTAGAACGAGACATTGTCCTCAATGTCTTAAAGGTAAGGGTTCTCCTACATAAATCTAAGGCCGTTTATTAATTATGCCAAAAGATAGATGTAAACGATAAGATTTAGGATATCGGATAAGCAGCTGATGATGAAACTCGAGTAGCGTGAAGGAAACTACGAGCACGAGAGTCTTCATCATCAGCATTCCTGGACACATCACAGAAAACACGAAACACAAGATATGGAAGAGGGGATCCCTCCTCAAGTTGCTTTATTAGAAATAAGATAAGATAGATGGATAAGCATGGGGTGCCTCCCACGAAGCGCTTGTTTTTGGTAACTGAGTCACATGAGCTTGACTCGACCCCGAATTTATTTGTCCGTGGGGGAGCATGTGGAAAAGATAATCTCGATCGGACTTTTGTTCAAGATGTTTGGATAAACACTGAAGCACATGAAAGTTCCACTCCGACGAGAGTCTTCATCATTTTATTGATGTATCGTTTTTATATATTTTTATTTTTGTTTCCAAAGAAATATTCGTGAAAATATTTCCCCGGGTCGTTCTCCCAACGAAGGTTTGACGGCGTTTAAGTCGATTCGGAGTCGTGACAATGTGAAGTGAATTAGTGAACGTGAAAGATTATTTTTTTAGAATTGATTACACTATAATAATAAAAATTAAAAGCAATCTACGCTATTAGAATAAATGCACACAAAGAAAATTCAAATAAATGCAAGTCCCGGGCTAATCCCGAGATTTATAAAGCTAAATGGAAAGAATTAAACTAAAATGCAAATGTAAAAAGCTAAGGGACTAAAAGTGAAATATTACAAAACTAATTTGAAACTTTAAAAGCCTAAAAGTTGAATGTGATAAGTAAAAGGGTTGAAAATGTAATTTTTGAAACTTATTTTATACTATACTAATTTAATAAAAACCAGAGGGACTGAAAATGCAATTTTCAAAAGAAAGTTGCTTATAACTAAAAACTTTGAAACAAAAGACAAGGACTGAGAATGTAATTATTGAAACTCTAATAAAGCTAAAATCGATTTGAAACAAACACAAGGACTAAATTCGTTAAGAATGAATTTCAAGGACTGATTTGAAAGATTACAAAAACTAAAAACATTTTATTCTTTCAAACATACCAGGTTCGATTCCTGGTAATGACAAATTAACCCAACTATATTTTTTTTTTTTTTTTTTTTTTTTTTTCTTTTGCTAAACTACTACAAGCTACCAAAACATTTTTTTTTTTTTTTTTACTCTAAAAGTTTCCCAGGTTCGATTCCTGGAAACATGCAAATGATACAAACTAGTTTTTTTTTTTTTTTTTCTTTTTCTTCTTTAAAATCTTAACTAAAACTACAACACTACAACAATAACAATAACAACACAAACAGGAACACAATAACAATAACACAATAACAAGAACAAACAGGAATACTAATCCATGAAATCAACAACTCAGGTCACATATTTCAGCATTCTTAAAAACTTTTGACCAATTAAACACTACCTAAAATCTACTAACTTGAATTTAAGCTTCTCAATTTAATCAATCTACTTGAATTAAAACTACTCTAAACAAGCTTAACTAAAATTAACTCAATCAATTAAACAACAAATAACCAATAACTAATGGAAATTAAAATAATAGTAGCAGAATTAACTGTAACAATTGAGGTGAATGGAAATTACTACTCAAAAGTGGATCCTGCTTCAAATCATGAGAACTCAGAACAACAACCATGACCAGGCTGTTAAGCCAGTATCAAACATAAACCAATATCCAACCATCAGCTTTTCATCACCATTCCACAGTTGACTTCTGTTGACTATTGGATTTATTGTATCAAAGACAGAGGTGAAATCAAACAAAACTCACAGTAACTAAAAAGCTAAGATGAGCTTGTAAAACTTGATAAATATAGCTTGTATGTGGCTGAGTAAAAAAAATTTGTAAACATATATATATATATATATATATATATTTTTTTTTTTTTTTTTTTTTTTTTTTTTTTTTACAATGAACTGATATTTTAAAACTCAGTAAATTATCTAAAGACTGAAAACAATCATTTAACTAAAGAGAATTCGTACTAACAATAACTTCAAAATTAAACTTGCTTTAAAATGTAAAAATTAAACATTAACAAAATGAGAATTCGGATAACACAAATAACCTCAAATTTAAACTTCATTACAAACTTAAAAATTACAATGATCGACTCGAATAAACATCAACTGAAAAATACAATCCGAATTAAAAGACTAGAATTCTAAAACTATTTCGACAGCATAACGATGCTAAAAACAAAATTACATACCGAAAATGAAAATAATCTATCCTATTTATAGACTCGATCGAACCTTCGGGTATATGCCACCTTGGCGATCCGCGTGAAAGTGTGCTAGTTTGGAGCTCATCTCAGCCGTTTAAATCCATCCCACTCGTCATAGCCCTTGGATTGCTCTATCTTGACGTGTTCTATCCAATCATGAGCTGCCACCTCATCCCTCGTGTGCTTCTTCACGTCTGACACCTTCTGATCCTTCTAGAAACCCTTTGATTTGACACAATTACCCTTAATTGCGGTAATTTTTGGGTTTGGTAATTAGGGTTCATAGGAGAAAAGGGGATCGGGTTGTTCTTATTTTTTCGGTGAGAGAGAATAAGGGAGAATGGGTGAGTGGAGAGTATATTTATTTTCTTTACTTATCTTTGTTTAACATTGACCGAAAGTGAAGTTTTATTAACAAAACTTTGACCGAGAGTTTGGTTTGACCCGAATGGAATTTTTATTTACAAAACATGGATCGGGTAGTGTTTTAGTGAGATGGGCCGATTGGGTTATGGTTTAAGTTGGGCCGAAGGGTAGAATGTTTGGGTTGGGTTTGTAGGAAAAAGGGTGAATGTGGGTTAGTGAAATGTATGGATCGGTTATAAGGTTTTTTTTTTTTTTTTAAAAGAGTTAAAGGTATTTAGTTTTAAAGGACCACTAATGTAATTTCTGGATTTTTTCAAGGACTGGTCTTGCCATTTTTTCAAAGTTGAATCCAAGGGCTAATGTTGACGACTTCAGATAGATGGAGGACCTCGGATGCCTTTTTGATCATTTTCTTTGTTCCCGGTTCCGGTTCTGAGCCTTTCCGCATCTCGTGCTCGTTTTCTTGATTTTCTTGTGTCTTTTGTCAATTTTCACGATATCCATCCCTGCATATGCAAAAACACAAAAACACAATATCTTTTGGCATTTTGGTCGGGTTTTTGGTTATTTTGGTCCGGTTTTGGTCAAGAAAAGGGTATGTGTTTTAGCACATACCAAAATCCCCCAGACTAAGTATTGCAATGTCCTCATGCAATGTTATGAAAAACTCCCCGATTTTCCTTTTATTCTATTTTTGTATTTTTCTTATTATTCGAGTGACGGCTGTTGATGACAATCATTATCTATCGATAATCTTTAGGGTCATAGAGTAGAAACACAACTTATAGAGGAGTGACCATAAGGATAAAATTCTTCGTCCTTGATTTTTCACATGCTCCCAAACTAAGCTTATAAACGAGATCACAACCTACTTAGAAATTAGATGCCAACACTACTCATGGAAGTTACTTGTGTAAACCTCTCGCTCCCATTTTCTTATTTTTATTTCTACTTATTTTATTTTTGTGAGAGAAATGAATTTCTTCATAATCTTCTCGATTTTATAATTATTAGACCGATAAAGATACCAAGTTTAAAACGCTAAGTAGTTATCCATCTTCTCTCAAGAAAATTTGCCTTAAAAATGAGGTCCACATCAAGGTTATTACATACGTCCAAGACTTGAAGAACTCATACAAACATGTAGACATAAGTTGTGGAGAAACATCACGTGCACCTCATGTGCCCAATCTAGGGTCATTCACATGCTCCTCACGTGCCATCAACTTGTCTAACACAATAAGCACAAAATCCATACATCTCAACATACATTTTTTTTTTTTTTTTTTTTTTTTTTTATATGAAACTTTTCTTCACTCAATAACTTAATACCACGGGATTACCGGGTGTTTCCAAATCATCAAACAATCAATAGTAACCCTTAGAAAACGAACCTTCACGGTTTAAATCCAAGACCTTACCGCCTTTAGAAGTAAGGATCCAAGGTCCGATCTCAATCCGAAATCTAAGAGCACTTTACAACTTATTCACTCAATACGGGACCTTGATGTGTACCCAATCTTTAGAGCAAAAATTCTTTTAAGAAGATGGAGAACTAAATTTCGTTCTAAACCTAAATATCTTTAATTATTTATACAATATATGGGGTGAAACAATTTTACGGGAGCAAAAGGCCACAAGTTCCTACGACGAGCTCTAAAGAGAACCAACTACTCCACGTTTGGCATCTAACTTCTAAATAAATTCTATCATTTCTCGCTCTTCGCACATTTAAAAATCTCAAATAATGAAATTCGCGAATACTTAGCCGATAATCAGCCACGCATATATAAAGTCAGTTACAGAAACTTGCAAATTCTTGAAAAGAATTCGCGTTTTCTAGCTTCTTATGTAAAAGACTAGCGAAAGCTTTAAAGCCATGCATGTATTAAGTCAAGTACGGGAACACGCAAAAGAGCAGCTCCTTGTGTACAAAACTAGCACAAGCTTATATGATTATCATTGGTTAAGGGAACAAGCTAGGGCTCAACACGCCCGGTCAAGTCAAAATTTTATTCCTACTCTACCCAGCGGAAAATCAACAAAAATGTCAAAACTTATTATATTTTTGCACAAAAAAAATTTTAAATTTTCTCATTTTTTTGATTTTTTTCAATTTTTGAGGAAAAACGGGATCGCACAAGACAATAGCAAAAATGCAAGGCAAAAATCAAATCGCAAGATTTACCCCCCCCCCAGACTAGAACGAGACATTGTCCTCAATGTCTTAAAGGTAAGGGTTCTCCTACATAAATCTAAGGCCGTTTATTAATTATGCCAAAAGATAGATGTAAACGATAAGATTTAGGATATCGGATAAGCAGCTGATGATGAAACTCGAGTAGCGTGAAGGAAACTACGAGCACGAGAGTCTTCATCATCAGCATTCCTGGACACATCACAGAAAACACGAAACACAAGATATGGAAGAGGGGATCCCTCCTCATGTTGCTTTATTAGAAATAAGATAAGATAGATGGATAAGCATGGGGTGCCTCCCACGAAGCGCTTGTTTTTGGTAACCGAGTCACATGAGCTTGACTCGACCCCGAATTTATTTGTCCGTGGGGGAGCATGTGGAAAAGATAATCTCGATCGGACTTTCGTTCAAGATGTTTGGATAAACACTGAAGCACATGAAAGTTCCACTCCGATGAGATACCCGCGGTATTTTTAGAAAGAATAACTAGAAGTGGTAATACCGGGGTCAAAGATGATATCCTCACTCCCGGAGGAGTGGAAAGATGGAGAAATGATGGGATAAGTGAAGAATGGGTGAAACACACGGATGGTGAAAGCATAAACATCATTGGAATCACGGGTGAGTTGGGTGGGGAAAATATCAAGCACGGGATCATCAATATCATAAGTCACGTCCACCACTCCATCAATTACTTCATTCACACCGGATCCAAGATCTACATCCGGTGGTTTCGCGGGTGGACGAGAAGACGGCAAATCAAAGATAAATGAATCAGCCTCAGAAAGTAAATCATCATCATTAATTTCTTCAATAAGACCATTCTCGTCATTCTCAATACCCGGTGGTATCGAGTCATCCGAAGCAAGAAATCGATCGACATCCTCTAAAAGAGGATCACTTGACGGATTATCGGAAAGATTATTAAGTTCAGAGTCGATTTTAAAATCAAAATGCTCATAATCCGGAAGAGAGATATCATGAAAAGTGGGATTGCCACTATCCGTCTCTTCAAAACGAAAAATCTCAAGCTCGGGAACAAAGTCACTATCCATATCGGGGATAGGAAATGAAGAAGTCGGAGGATCATGTAATGCCTCGATCTTAGAAATGAGAAGATAAATTGTAGATAATTTCTCACGAAGAGCTTCATCTTGGATTTCAGTTTCTTCATCATTCTCTTCTTCTAAGCTGACGAGCTCAGAAGGTACCTCATCAATATAATCAATGTCTCCACAAGATAACAAATCGTCATTGTCGGAATCGGAGAACATCTCATCATCGTTCTTCTCAACATGAATATCATCACACGGCTCATCATTCGTATCAACGAGATTATCAAAACGATCATTTTCAACAAAATCACAATCACCGTTAGAATTTTCCCCGGACTCACTTTGGATTGGGACGAGGTTCTCAACACTAGACTTTTGGAATTCGTCCGATTCCGTTGCCGGAATAGTGTTTAGATGCTCGTCCCCCATTTTTAGAGAGTCCTTGGGTTCTACGGGAGGAAAGATAGGTGAAATTGTAGGGACAACGTTTAACGAAACAAGTATCTCCTCGTCAGCACATTGCTGTAAGGCCTTCCGAAAATTAGCCTCTTTTTCCTCTTCAAGTAATTCTTCTATAGACTTCTCATGAGGATCAGGAGTAGAAGTATAGTGTTTAATCACCAATCTCTTAACTTCTTGGAAGTCTTCCCAAAGTCTTTCAATTTCGCGCATTCTATTTTGATTTGGACAATTGCCGGGATTTTGTGGGGGTTGGTTAAAACCATGAGAATCGTAACATGAATTTGGCTCAAAATAAGAATTATCAAACGATCCCCCATAATTTTCAAAATTTGATGAATTTTGAAATGAATCACCATTATAATACGGTACTTGCTCATACGAGTTTTGAAAAGGAAGATTGAAATCGTTTTGAGGATAATTATCAAAACTCGTATCACAAGCATAAGACGTTTCAGCACTCGGGACGTAGCATATACAATTCGTGTATCCACATTGATTACAAAAACATTGTCCGCACGGTACTCCTTCTTCGGAGGGATTTCCACAATTAAAACAAGTGAACGAAGGTGGTGGTGGTGGTGTCGGATAATAATCGGGAACGTTTGAAAAATTGTTAAACGAATTGTGAACATATTCGGGAGAATTACAATTCAAACAAACGCCATCATGAATTTCACTACCACATTGATCACACGTACACCAAACACATGAACCTTCGAAGAACGGTTCTCCACACTTAAAACAAATGGGATCCATAAGAATTAAACACAAGAGGAAGAAAGATATAGAATTATCGGTTTAGAGGGTTTAAAGAAGAAGAATTATATGTATAAGAGGATAAGAAGATTATTTTTAGGATTTTATAATTAAGAAACATTGAATAATACAAAAGAAAAGGAAAATAAAATTTGAAAAGAAAAATCTTTTTGAATTTTTATATTTATTAAAAACCTTGAAAAACAAATTTATTTTATTTTTGGTAACCGTTACGTTATCCGTAACCGTTTCCTTCAAAACTACTCGCTATCCGGTTGTAGAATTAAAGTAGTCCGATAACGTTTAATTTCACGATTTGTTTTGTTGTTTATTCGGAATGGTTTACAACCGCCCTCCTTCAACGGAAGACGGAGGATGTTTATTAATGGTGAAAACACTTTAGGAAAAGTGTTTTTTTTTTTTTTTTTTTTTTTTTTTTTTTTTTTTTTTTTTTGGTATTGTGAATACTTGGTGACAAGTATTCAAATGATTTTTTTTATTGATTATTATTTTTATTTTTCAAAAACAATTTATTTACAAAACAAGACGATAACTTCCACGGGGAAGGTTCTTCAATACACAAAATACGATACGAATCAACGACAACGTTTCAAGCCTTCCCCGGCAGCGGCGCCATTTTATTGATGCTTGTTTTTTTTTTTTTTTTTTTTTGTATATTTCCAAAGAAATATTCGTGAAAATATTTCCCCGGGTCGTTCTCCCAACGAAGGTTTGACGGCGTTTAAATCGATTCGGGTTCGTAAAAATGTGAAGTGAATAAGTGAACGTGAGAGATTATTTTTGTGAATTAATTACACTATAATAAAGAAAAATTAAAAGCAATCTACGCTATTAAAATAAATGCATACAAAGAAAATTCAAATAAATGCAAATCCCGGGCTAATCCCGAGATTTATAAATCTATTAGTGAAATTATACTTTAAAATAGAAATTAAAATAAAAATAAAATCTAATGGATGAAAATGAATTTTAAAAAAAAACTGATTTTCTAAAAGAAATATAAGAAAATAAAGTTTTATAAAAAACGAGGGACTAAAAATGCAATTTTAGAAACTATATTTAAACTAAAAATTTTTTGAAACAAAGACATGGACTAAATTGAACTTTTTTGAAACTTTATTAAAACTAAAAATGATTTTCAAACAAAGACAAGGACTGAAGTTGCAACAACTGAAACTTAAGGACTGATTTGCAATATTTCAAAAATTAAAAACTAATTTACTCTAAAAATGATCCCAGGTTCGAATCCCCTATTTAACAAATCAATCTAAACTATTTTTTTTTTTTTTTTTTTCTTATTTTCTTCCTTTGCAAAACAACTAAAAACTAATGATCACTATTTTATATTGAGACAAATGCAAACTAAACTATCAACTACTGATTAAACAAGCTCAACTAAAATTAGATCTAGCAGACAAACTCCAAATAGCTAACATCAAACAAAAAGTAAAATAGCAGCAGACACTAATTTGACAGTGGACTGCTTTTGACATCAACTTCTTCAAATTTCAATGGAAATCTATAAAACTTTAAACTCTATCTAGCACCACTAAATTGCACTTAAGGCTGCCAAAAATAAGGGTCAGACAAGCTCTAACTTATCAGGAGCTTATATGAGCTATTTAGAGCTTAAACTCCCACATTCCAAACTGATTCTATCAAATGCTTTATTTAAGCTAAAAATTCCTATTAAACAGCTGATTCTAATGCTTATGAGCCAAATCAAACTATTGCTAATGGTTTATGAATAGTTCTCAATCCTTTTTATCCATTTATGCAACTGATTCAAACACCCCTATTTTAACTAATTTACTAACTTTAGAAGAGTAAAGCTTTAAACTAACAAACCAGTTACTCCACTGATTACCTAAACTATGTTGAAAGCTAAAAAAAAACAATAAAAACTAACTACTAACAGCTAGAACACCAAGAATCCAATAAAGCAAAAACAGACCAGTTACTAACTTAAAACATATAAAAGTTCAAATCAAACATTCAATAAGCTAAAACTAATTAAAACAAGCTGAGATAAGCTGAGATTGAGAGAATAAGTAGTACCAGAAGCAGAGATATGCAGAAGAACATTAACATTCACCAAACTATGACTTGCATTAAAGTACTAAATTGAGATTACAAATCGATCTAAAAACTGAAATAAAATTACAATAAGCTAAAAAGACACAAATTAAGCTTAACTACACTACTCCTAATTCCTTAATCCTAACCACTAACTTCTAACCTAAAATTATCTAACCTAGCTAACATCATTGTGAAGAAAGGAGGGAGCTTTTTATAGCCGAGAGAGAGTGAGGAGTTAAGAAATCCACGCTGGCAATCCGTGTGGTGTGCTTCTTTGCTTCTAATCTCAGCCTTTGATAATCTCCCAATCATTGCTCATCAAACTACAACCCTTGGATCAGGAATTAAAACGTGGCCTAACCAATCAAACCCTGCCATCTGTCCCATCGTGCACTCTTCTCTGACATGTGCTCTGACACGTGAGGTGTCTTCTAGAAGCTCCAATCATCATGTAATTATTAGTGAATTGGGGTAATTTTGGTGTGGTTATTCTAGGGTTCTTCGTTGCACAGTAAAACTGGGTTAATTGGGGAAAACGTGGGCGGGGTTGTGTTATTTTTGTGAGAGAGACAAGGATAAGGTAAAGTGAGTTTTTTTTATTTCTTTTGACCGTAAGTTGACTGAGGGTTGTAATAAGATAAAACCGGGTAGCTTATTTTGGGTTGGGTCGGGTTTAATGTTTTTGTGGATGGGCCGGATAGGTGATAAGGATTGGGCTAGGTTTAATAATGAGGTGAGTTAAGTGGATTATAAAGGTATGGGTAGTGTGTTGTTGGGTTTAGTATATAAGTGTATGATTAGTTTAGGAGTCTAAGGACCAAAATTGTATTTTCATAAAGCACAAGGACCAATTCTGCCATTATTGAAATATACTTCAAAGGACTAATCTTGACAACTGATGAAGTTTTGAGGGTTGACTTTTACAATCTGAGCTCATGAGTGATCCAAACTTTAATAAATCCTTCCCCGGCTCCGGCTTTTAAACACTCTTCCAATCTCGTGCTCGTTTTCCCAGTTCTTTGCTTGATTTTGTCCTTTTCTTCGATATCCGTGCCTGCACATATAAAAACACAAAAACACAATATATTTGGCATTTTGGTCGGGTTTTTGGTCTATTTGGGTCCGGTTTTGGTCAAGAAAAGGTATGTGTTTTAGCACATACCATCATACCTCTCCATGCCTCCTGCAACTCTCTCTCTCCCTTCATGCTCGCCTAACCAACACTGCATTATTCGTTCTGCTATCAGGGACGTTCTGTAGAAGATCATACTCGCTCTTCCGCCTCGCCTCGTCTTTGCAACGCCTCTATTTGTGTGTTCAAAATCTATTCCACTGTTGTTGCCAGTGCTTTCCCGGGCCTAGCCAGAATTCAATATTAAGAAACTCTTCAATAAGCAGCGATTTCAATTAAAAGGTGATTTCAAATGAAGAGTTTTGCAAAATATGGGATGACAGTAACGTATAATAAACATCGTTAACATTTTAGATAACTACATTACCTATTTCGCACAACTCATCAGTTCCTGGTTCAGTAAGCATATCGATGTTACATTCCACTATGTCGGGATAGTTAGTCGCCTCATGTCGAATGAGGCCAGCCCCGAAATCCAATAGCATTGGCCCACGACTCGTATGCATGTAAACTGTTATAAAAACATTTGATAAATGTATGACAATCATGTTATAAACATGGATAAAATTAGTTGAAACACCAACATTTACATAAAGTATAAAATGTTCAGGCGAACTATGGTTGGTACTTCCTGCTACTGCCAACATATCGTTCTTAAAACACATTTACGACTCTTAATGATAATTTCAACAAACAAATGTGAAGTAGACCAAATATAAGAACATTCACCTCGTACAACAGCGCACTTTCACCAGCTTCATGAGCATGAAGGTCAGCTTTTAGAGGAGTTAGCCCACTGGTTGCATCATCTTCCGCATCCAAAGGTTGTAACAGTCTTTCCAACGAACAGAACCCTAAACTTGAACCCTGCATGAAAATTATTAAAGCAAATAAACACCTGCGTCCACAATAAAATGGAACTACGTATAAACATTTTTTTGCAGAATTAAGCTTGATGTCGGTGTAAGATAATACAAAAACTCTGTTTATAAGTCGGTTCAAAAATAAACACCCACGTCCTGTTTCTGCATTTTATTGTGGACGCGGTTGAGTAATTCGTTTAGATTTTTAAATACGTATTAGATAATACTCTTATGGATAGCGTTTTTGTTGCAGTGTGATTGCATAACGTCTCCCAAATGTGTGACGTAACATTTTTCAAGCTCTTCTATCTATTCGAGTATACATACATAATTCCTATATGTTGTTTAGTGGTTTGAAATCGATCAGTATGTGTTAAAATTGCAGCTTTATTGAAAGTAAAATGGCCTGTAAACTGCTGAACCTATATGCAGCGACAACAAATAGAAACATTCAAAGTGTGGGCGTTGAAGCACTGTATATTTTTTCACGGAAAGCTTATTGCAGCAGCGATGTAAATGCTGTCTAAAATGTGTGCTTACGTTTTTTGTAGGCACCTAAACCTTAACAGGTTTATTTACAAAGTTATTACGGATAGTACGTTATCTAGATCGTTCACAGCTTTTGTATAGTTGTTTTACAAAAGATTGAAAAAGAAACGGTTGTTGGGTACCTGCTTGATTAAGTCGTCAGCTGGTGCGTCGGCCGTTTTTTGCTTCTTGGCTTTGGGTAATTCTGGTTCCTGTGTCGGGCCTTCAAATAGTTGCCTTTTAATGGATGATGTTCCTATGTCTTGTGAAACGTTCTATTTGCTGCGCCTTCAGTTGACACGGGTGGTGGGGGCAAGGTTTTCGTGCGTTTGGATCCAGTAGGTAGCTGAGCACGTCGGTTATTGGTTGGAGGACCATCGAATCTGCATCCGGGCTGAAGCAGGTTAGCATGACGCTTCCGGTAACGTCTGCAATTATCATCTTGACGGAGTAGGTGTGATTCCCTGTGAACATACCATATGACATGTTCAGTTATTTTCTGTAGTAGGATTTTAAGTAATTTTTTTTAAAGTAATCTAGATTTCTTGGGGCGTACCTGTAACTGGGCAACTGCTTGACGTTCGGTTCTTGACAATGCCAATAACGATTGTTGTCTTCAGTCTTTTTGTTGCAGGTCCTACACCTATTGAAATACCGGCCCTTTTCGTCTTCAACTCTTATTATAAACGCTTCGGTTGTAAATCGTTGTTGCTGCTGTTTTGGCGTAGTAGTTAGTAGCAGAGCAATTAGTAAAAAATTTTAGGGAGAGTATTCGTGACGTACCATCACATTTTGTGGGTTGATTTCCAATAATGCAGATATGGACAGTGGTTGATCAGGTGGATCCTGTTCTTGTGGGAGCTGTTCAGTTGTCATTAACGTTCCAGACATCATTGGTCCGGAAAAGTCATTGTACGTGTATGCGTTATTAATGATACCATAACTTATAATCAGTTCATGTAATTCTGGAATATCAAAAATGTATGGATGTTTCACTTACATTGCTCGGATATGGCTTGTTTCCGGGATCCTAGGGTTTAGGTAAAAGCTCGTTGCTGGAGTTGCAGGTAGCTGCATGATACCTGTTATGAGGTTATTCAACTGTTAGTAAATGTTATCGAATAAAATATGTATTTGAACTTGTATTAGTGATCGCACCTCCGAATCTTTTGATGAATCACGAACTGACAGCTATCACGATAGGACTTCCCATTTCCATTGCAATTTGCAGCTAAAATGCCGTAGCCATTTCATTCCAAAGGCTGAGGGTAATGCTTTTCCCACTACAAAGTCAAACCTAATTTACAGCATAGCAGACAAAAGATTAGCAAATTCTTTTTTGCAAAATACGCGGAGATCATTTATGTAAGGATGTTTTACATTAAAGTATTATGCACTCAGTTGTAAGATGTACACAGAAAAACTGTTCGTAATTTACCATCTTAGACGCTCTGTGAACACTATCCCTCCTAGCCCAGTTAGACACCTTCCTGTCGTCTGATTCTCATTATTCCCAGCCAATCCAATTACTTCCACACTCGAATATTTATTCCCTTCATCACCCTTTGAAGAAGCTGCATTATCCTCAAGTATCTCCCCTTCCTCCATCTTCATAAGACACAAACATTTCCAGCCACAAATTAAAAACGAAAACCTGTAAAGCACCAAAAAGGAATCCGTTTCGTTGCACTCACCTTTACAAACAGTCTACGAAAGCCGCCTTTTAGGAGCAAGTTGGTCCTCTTCATTCCTATTCTCCTACACAAAATGAAGAACTATTGAATAACCGAACAAACAACACTCCAAGATGAGTAAGGGTGTTTACATTAAAAAAAATTTCACAACCTATGGGTTTCTTTGAATTTTGAAAAGCCGATAGGCTCATTTTTAACAGTTTATGAGCTTATCGCTTATTTAGGTCAATAAGATAAGCTCAAAAGCATTATAAAAGTATGGTTATCGGTTTTTTCAAACTCATATAAGCCGCTAATTCAATTCATCCCCTAAAGTATCTACGAAACATACAAAATAAAAAATTCCAATAATCAAACAAACAAACAATCCAAGATAAATTCCTGAGAAAAAAGTAAGTATAATTAAAATTTAGAAAATTCTTCCAAAATTATACACAAACCCAGAAAATTAAAGGGCATACCTTCAATTATCGCACCCTCGTGATTTCGTGTTTTCCGACCTTCTTTCCGATAAGCAGCAACATAACCATCACCATCGATTGGAAAAGGAAATTAACCCCAACAACTTACAATATTTTACCTTGAACACAAAGACCAAATAAGCAAATTTACTATAATCCATCGCAATAATGGCAAAATACAAAGTTGCTTATGAACCCCTAAAAAATAAAAAAAGAAAACCTCAACCTGAAATTGTAGATCGGATCAGGTGTTCTTTGCCATGGAGGATTTGTTGCAAACCAAAAAATCAAACCCTAGCATGCGCCATAAGATTATCTGCTTTGATTGTGTGGGTGTGTGATTTAGGATTGTGTGGTTCACCGGTATCTTATCCAGACTTATCCTTAATTCTGTATCGGACCATCGATGGGCCAAGGTGGGCTGGGAAACTTGGGCTCCGGGAGCCTGCAGGCTTTTGGCGGGAAAACTGGGGGGCAAAACGACGTCGTCATCACGGGTTTTAATATAAACTTATAATGTTCAATAAAGAAAACTTAGCCTCAAAATTTGTTTTATACTTTTCTTTAGTGATAAAACTAGAATTCTTATTTTCTTACATGTAAATTTTGATTTCTAATTATTCGTGATAACTAAAAATACCACAACGTATACTTATTACATGTTTGTTATGCTACTGCACATAAACATGTACATTTAAAGTCATGTCCCGCTGTGGAGCGCGGGCTATCACTACTCGTTAGAATCCATTTTTTTTTTTGGGTGGGGGGCGGGGGGGGGGGGGGGGGGGGGGGGGGGGGGGATTTAGTTAATACATGTTTTATACTTTTCTTTAGTGATAAAACCCCTTTTTTTTTTCCCTACTTTTGTCCTTAAGTTCAAATGTTCAATAAAGAAAACTTGGCCTCAAAATTTGTTTTATACTTTTCTTTAGTGATAAAACTAGAATTCTTATTTTCTTACATGTAAATTTTGATTTCTAATTATTCGTAACTAAAAATACCACAACGTATACTTAATACTACCTCCGTCCCATAATAAGTGTCCATTTTGACTTTTTTAAGTATTTCTTATTAAACTTTGACCATGAATATTTTTATTTGTATTTTATAATACTTGATGAAAAATATATGAATGGATTATGCTTTAAATATATTTTTATATGGTATAATTTTCATCAAGTATTATATAACACATATAAAAACATTTATAGTCAAAGTTGAACAAAAAAGATTCAAAAAAGTCAAAGTAAACACTTATTATAGGACGGAGGGAGTACATGTTTGTTATGCTACTGCACATAAACATGTACATTTAAAGTCATGTCCCGTTGCGGAGCGCGGGCTATCACTACTCGTTAGAATATTTTTTTCTTTTTTTTTAGGGGGGGGGGGGGGGGGGGGGGAATTTACTAATATCCATTCCCTTTATTTATTGATTAGTCTCTAGTTAAGTATTATATAACACATATAAAAACATTTATAGTCAAAGTTGAACAAAAAAGATTCAAAAAAGTCAAAGTGAACACTTATTATAGGACGGAGGGAGTACATGTTTGTTATGCTACTGCACATAAACATGTACATTTAAAGTCATGTCCCGTTGCGGAGCGCGGGCTATCACTACTCGTTAGAATATTTTTTTCTTTTTTTTTAGGGGGGGGGGGGGGGGGGGGGGGGGGGGGGGGGGGGAATTTACTAATATCCATTCCCTTTATTTATTGATTAGTCTCTAGTTCCGTCTTGTTGATTATCTTTTGGTTCTACCATTCAAGTTCTATGCGTTATGAGCTTGCTAATGGAATTATCTATGCGCATAAGTCTCGTGCATCATGTGTCCTAAATTCTAAATATCTATTTTTTTTTTTATTTTTTTTTTAATTTTTTTATTATTATTTTTTTTTTATAGTACGCTATTATAATCAACGAAACATGTATAGTATCTTGCTATTTTAAGCAATTGCCCATACACATTTTGGCTTAGTAGCTTCTCTGAGCTAAATAAGCACATTTATAGAAGCCAAGAAAGAGGTGCTCTTTTGAAAGGGCTTGTTAAGCAAGTTTCTGAACAAAGTAATTTGAACTAGTTAATCCAACATAAGTTTTATGATAGTAACGATATAATGCAAGTATCTGAACAAAGTAATTTGACAGGTTTGATCTATAGAGTAATATAGTTTGTTTGTTAGGCGATATAGAAATCAAACTAAACTAATATACATTGAAAAGAGATATGAGTTGAGTAAGAAAATTTGGAATAATCAAGTAGTAATAATTGAGAGAAATTAATACGTACAGCGATATGAGTTCTTTACTACTACCTGTTATTTCTTCACATTTTATCAATTAGAAATCTTTTATCTTTGCTTTTCGTTGCTATGAAAATTAGTTATCTAGTCGCATTTTAATTATTGCCATACGTTTTTCTTTCATTTTTGCACAAGTTGTGAAACACACATGTGACACGTTTGTTGCCACTTGACACTGACTATAACTTAATTGACGCGTGGAATTTGAGGTTGGTTAGGGAAAGAGTAGGAAACGGTCATGAGGATACCTCGATTAGGTCGCGTACATTTGAGTCTAAGATTCAATAATTTGAATACAAAAGAACTCACCTGTTTACATTATGAAAAATTGGAAAGTAAGGGCATCACTTAATTGCTATGAAAATTAGTTATCTCGTCGCATTTTAACTATTGCCGTACTTTCTTTATTTTCATTTGAATTTCATTTTTGCACAAGTTGTGAAACACACATGTGACACGGCCGCTGCCACTTGACATTGACTATAACTTAATTGACGTGTGGAATTTTACATATTGATCGAAATCGTAGGCCTCAACCTTAAATGCATAAGGTGTGGTGTGTGGTATGTAGTTATCTTTACATATTTAAGGTACTGATACGAATTAGCATTTGAAATCTACTACTTATCTTTACTTTGTCACACGTAAATCATTCATCATGCTTATATTGATATTAACACTAATAGCTATGATCCCTCTTGAACGTGTCCAACACTTGGTGTGAAACAGGGAAAAAGTCTTTTAGCCCATTTGAAAGAATTGGGACTCTTTGAAGACCACAAATCAAAGTTTGACTAATTCACTTCCTAGTTTTCCACAGACAAAATTGTGGGACAACATTTAATGTCACGTTATGGAAAATTGGAATAATCATCAAATGGTCTAGCAACACTTAACCTTATCGGAAAGGGACGTTATAACCACTAGGGGGGCCATACACTAGGAGGTGTTACCATAGTACAACCCTATAACCAATCAGCCCTTATTTTTACAAAGGAGGCACTCCTAGTGGGGTAGCCGTCCTTTATGGGGTCCACCACTGCATCAAAAGAAAGAGAAAGAGTAGCTGCGTTCTGTACCATATAGGGTCCACCACTGCATCAAAAGAAAAAATATTAACAAAATATTAACAACTATTTTTTAGTTACTTCTTTTTACAATTTTTTTTTAACAACTTACTTTATTTTTTATAACTTTTATAACTTTATTTTTTATAACTTTTACAACTTTTTTTTTAACAACTTACTTTATTTTTTATAACTTTTACAATTTTTTTTTTTTTTTTTTTTTTTTTTTTAACAACTTACTTTATTTTTTATAACTTTTACAACTTTTTTTTAACAACTATTTTTTAGCTACTTTTTTTTACAATTTTTTTTGACAACCTACTTTATTTTTTATAACTTTTCCAGTATTAATTTTTATCTCACAATAAATATCTTTTTATTCTATCGTATTACTTTAATGGAAATTTGAGTTATGAAAATGGGTTGGGCGGGAGGCAAATGGGTTGGGCGGGATGCAACTAATGGCCCATGTACTGTAAATACACTGTTTTCTACTGTAGCATAGTGCAAAACAATGTTTTTCACTATTGCAATTTCTGATCTTTTAATAATATAGATAATTTGTTCTAATATAAACATATCAAAAAATTATGTAATAGAATCACTTTACAAAGAGAGATGGTCAATGTCATATTGTATGGGTCAAATTAAAGAATTATTTTACAGGGAAAGTTATCCCCACCCTCCCTGTAGGGAGGGTATTGACTTTGTACCGCTGCCGCCGCTTGTACTGTCTGCTTTGTCAGATTGTATATTCCATCAAAAGTAGGCGGGTCCCATGCATAGGAAGGGTATGGTTAGTAGCACCCTTTATTTTACATATAAAAAATAGATATTTGAATGACGGCGGGACCCAAACCTTATCAGTCCAAGTATTGGGGTCAGATTGGTGTGATCCACACCCTCCTAAAATCAAAGTTACCTTTTATCACAGCAGGGGTAAATTTTACACGTGATTGCTTCAGCCACTTTGAATCCGTCATCTGGCATTTTGTTCGGGTTGTGTAAGAGATATATAAAGGCATTGTGGGTTTATACCCCATTAAATTAGGAGATCCACCCCACCGATCATTAGTATTTAATTCTATCAATCATTAGTACTTAATTTGGTGGCTAAACAATCATTAGTATTTAATTTGGTAGAATTAAATGAAGGTTGTTACAACTTTTTTTTTTTTTTTTTTTTTTTTTTTTTTTTTTTTTTTTTTATTTTTGTTATTAATATTTAATTATTTTGTTTTTACCATTTGTTTAATTTCCAATTATATGTTTTTACTTTTAGTTTAATTGTAACAACTATAATCACTTTATAAAATAAAGAACACGTCTTATTTATCATAATCACTTTATAAAATAAAAACTTTATAACTTCATAAAATAAAAAGTCATGAATGCATTTGTCTTTCATTCTAAATAATTTGAGTATACATGCGTTGTCGACATAAATATATAGTTTCCCATGCGGATGCGACCTCAGTTTTGTACCTCCTCCATTGTTGGTGATTTGGCGGGATTGGACAACTTTCATCTAGCGTCACATAAATGTAATGAGCATTCCACACATGTGCAATCACAATGGGACCACTTTCTTGTGATGGGTTTGGACCAGACCAAAGCGGAAAACATATATAATTTTGTGTCGGGGATATACATATAACTGGCCGGTTATAGCGTGAAGCAATAACCAACCCCGTGTTTGGCATGATCATCCATTTGTTCTGCGGTGCAAATCCAGTTTCAAAAAACTCCACAGAGTTTCGAATTTGTTGAAAGTCATCATTATGCCATATAGCCGTGTAATTTAGCTCGTGAAAATCTAACTCTTCCAACAAATGTTGTCGAATTAGTGACCACCTATTTTCGTTGAGACGAAGACCGACGGCAACTGACCGAAATCCACAATTTCCATCACCAAACACATCATGACACGTGGGTGCATGCACTCATTCAGCATTAACTTTAGTTGTTCCAAGGCCCATTTATAATTGTCCATCTTTTCTTCACTTATAAAGACAAAAGCAATGCAAAATGTCTTTCCAGTTGAAGTTACACCAACGATTTGAACAAAGGGCATATGATATATGTTTGCCTTGTATGTGGCATCTATAATCAGCATGTGTGGGAATGCACGCCATATCTCATACGATATAGGGTGAACAAAAAATAAAGTTTGCAACTCGTTGGTAACTGGGTGTGTATAAGGCTGATAAACATAGCGATTACTTTGCAAAAGAGACATAAGAAACTGCATAGGCGTTTTCCCCCCTCATCTCTCTCCCCTAATTTCTTATCTAACCCTAAACCAAAAAACAAGCCGTCACCATTAAACCGTCACCACCACCGAGTGACACCGGCACTCCCACAACAAAAACACCACCAAACCCACCATTAAAACCTTGTTGTGAAGTCGGATCCGTGATCAACGCGCGTTAATCCTACCCTACGCGCCACCACCGCCACTTCTTGTCCCGTTTTTCTTGTCTTGGTAAGCGTGAAAACTAGATCTAGAGGTAAGGGTGATAAACACACCGATTCACAATTGAGAAAGTGGGCTCTGGTAGTGAACCATAGGACCCAAGAATTAAAAGTAACATTTTGGTCGTTTCTATGTTTTGTGAAATTATGAATATCCTCAAAATCTATGACAGCCCGTTAAACTATGCCTTTAGAAAAATGATTTTGAAAGACTGCTAAGCCTTTCGTTGTTGCTGATTGTGGACAGCTTTATGGTGATGAGTGGTGGCGTTGGTGATGTTTACTGGTGGTGGCTGTATGGTGATGACAAAATTCAGTAGATGTAAGATAGTTACGCAAACTGTGTTGTGTAGTTAAAAAATATATTACCTTTGTTTTGTTGTTTGTAGATTTGATGACTTAAGGTAAAAATCTAATTATGCAAGTTATTTATAAGATATAAATTTTTATTACTCAGCAGTCAGCAGTTAGTTAGGAGTTAATGCAATTAATTCTATAACTTTTTTTATTACCGAGTACAAAGTCTTGTTGACGAGTGTAAACTTTTTTTTCTGCAAATCACAATTTTCAAGTTGTTGACCAGTGTAAACTTTTTTTTTCTGCAAATCACAATTTTCAAGTTGTTGACTAAACTAATTGGATAAGTTTAGTGGGGTGGAAACCACATGACCCTATATAAAGAAGGTTAATAGGTGCAGCAGATAGATGGTGTTACCATAGTTGCACCCTATCGGAAAGGGTCCTATTATAGAAGCCCCTATGGTCAAAATAGTACAAGCCCCCTTACACTAGCTGATTCTCTCTGCCAATTGGGTCCCACAATCATTACACAAAAAATAAAAAACCATTTACTGATCGAACAGATGTTTAATTTCAACGGTAGGACCCATTTAATGATTCTCTCTGCCAATGGTTTTGTTTATCATATTAATTTCAAAATGGTAGGACCCATTGCCAATTGTGTAATGTTTTGTTTATCATATTACACCCTTGTTGATTTTCTAGTTTCATTTCTAGTCCAAATGTTAAAAAACCATTTACTGTATTTATAGTTGTTTAATGTGTTACACAAAATAAATATTACACAAAAAAATAAACATTACACACACACACACACACACACAAAAAAAAAAAAAAAAAAAAAAGAAGACACAAAGTACAAGAAAAAAAAGTACAAAGAAAAGACACAAAGGTACCACTAGCCATGGGGGCTTTGAATAATAGAAATAGGGGGGCTTGAATAACTCGCCCCTATCGGAAAAAGTTAAGTGTTGAAACCCACTAGGTACACATTTGAGGTTGGTTAAAGAAAGGGTCGGAAACGATCACGGGTTAATTCGATTAGGCCCCGTACATTTGAGTCTAAGACTCAATAATCTGAACATAAAATACGCTTAACCTTCTTACAAAAAGTTAAATGTTGAAACCCACTAGGTACACATTTGTTGTTTGAGATTTAAGATCATTTGAGGATCAAATTTTTTTTTACATACAAATGGATTAATCTCCACCCTTCATCTTTATTTGATGTAATGGATGAGATTAATCCCAACAATTTTAAAAATCCATTTTCATTTTTTTTTCAAATATTAATATATTTCAAATCGTTAATCGTTAAGCCAAAAAAAATATATATGGTTACGACGAGCATTTAATTATCTTTCTATAGATAGGCACTTCGATATACTTTCGACAAAATTATTTTTTCGTGTTTTTCACCTTTTTTTCTCGTTACTGAAATTTGCATGAAAAAATCATATGTGATTTAACACTAATATCACATGTGGTATTATATATCCTATGTGATTTAACACTAATAACACATGTGATATTACATATCATATGTGATTTAACACTAATATCACATGTGATTTTTAATGCAAATTTCAATAATGAAAAAAAGACGAAAAAACGAGAAAAAAACGGAAAAAAAAAAATAAAATTTGTCTAAAGTATATCAAAGTGTCCATCTATAGAAAGATAATTAAATGCTCTTCACGATGGTGTAATTATTTTCGCTTAACGATTAAGGGTTTAAGAGATATTTAAATTATAAAAAATATGTGAAATATTAAAATGTTTTTAATATCAACCATTGATTTCATTTTAAATGGATGATAGAGATGAGTCCCTTTGTATGTAAAATAAGTTTGGTATGTAAAATAACTATCCTCCTTATTTATAATATAATATAACAAAACTTAGAAACGTATTGTTAAAAGGTATCATCTCAATTATATTTCTTCATATTCAATGCTGGTTAGGATATCCTTACCATCCTAAAGTGATTCCAATACCCCTTTTAATTTTTTAGTTTTATTATTTATTTTATTTTTTTGTATTTTTATAATTTTGTTTTTATCATAAAACTATGTAACAGAAAGTACAGAACAAAAAATATAAAGTTTGATAAGAAATACGTTTATTTTTGACATTATAGTGTTTAAAGATATCAAAACCATCAAGTCATCCACCGTAGCAAAATCGTTAATTTCATTTTTGTAAACATCCTATTCTTTTATTTGATTTTGGGTGACATAAACTTATATTTTGTGTATGTGTGTTATTCAGTCATCGCAAAAGAAGAAACAGGAAAAAAAATAAAAAATAAAAAATCATAAGCTTAAAAGTAACACTAAAAAAAGTATAAATAAGAAAATGACACATCTGCGAATGTATGATATTGGTATAAAAGTACGTTACAAGCTAGGTTGTGTTTGTTTCGGCTCATTCAGATCTGAATACGTCTGAAGTCTGATTCGGTCAGACATTTTCAGATCCAAACTGTTTGTTTATTCAGACATCTGAAGTCTGAATACATCTGAATAGAGTCTGATTCATTCAGACATTTGAATATGTCTGATTACATCTGAAAAACTTAAACTTTACACCTACTTCTTTTCAATCCTTATCTCCTCATCTTGGTCTTGATTTTTTATTAATAATCATGAATGGAGGGTCTTTTGGTTTGTTTTATAGCGAAATGATTGTTTTTTGTTTATTCAGACAATTTATAAAAACAAACATACTAAAATAATTCAGATTCAGACTTTTAGACCACTAATTCAGATTCAGACACGGTATTCAGATTCATTATGTCTGAATAAACAAACAACACCTAAGATGGAGTATCCTCTAAAAAAAAGGATCTCCTAATTATAGAAAATTATACAATATATATTTAAAAGGTTTATGACATTCATTCCATAATTATTTATAGTAACAACTATATATATCATGACAAAAGTATGTTTATGGGCAGAATGTAATGACATAGTTAGCGCCGGTATCACATGTAAAAGTGTTTGATTGGTCGTCATAAGTGTAAGAATAAGCCTGGGGGCAAAGATTCTTGAAAAACCACGAATAATCTGTTGGCGGGCATGTGGTTGACGTATTGTGATCTCCGGTGCAACAATATTGTGACGTGCCAAACTCGTCACATGCACTTTTACAACCAATTGTTGCACCAGATCCATCTCTCACAGCGAGCTGATCCCAGCATTGAGAGTTAATATCAACTGGACAACTCGTTGATGCACAACCACCATTTGGAACAATAGAAACCGGTAAATTAAAACCGTCAACAAGACTAACATTATAAAAGTCCTTTCCATTTGAACCTCCTATGGCAAACTCAGCAAGCGTTGCAGGTGGGGCTGCACCAGCACCTATTGACCTGAACCACAGTCTCCGCTGTTACAATGGAACCTTCCACCATGTATCAAGTTGATAGCATGTTTGCTTTTCTATTTTGCTTTATTAAAAAGACATGCATATATATAATAAAGTAAATATTTACCATGTATCAAGTTGATAGCTAGAAGAAGAGCATAGGCGAGTTGAAATTCCATTTTTGGTAACAATATGTAAGATATGTTATTGTGATGAAAAACTCACGATAAGGGCACGTTTGGTAGATAGAATTTCAGAGAATAGAAATGAAGTAGAGAATAGAATTCAGAGAATAGAAATGGGTAGAGAAATTTAAAGTCAATTCTAGTGTTTGGTAACATGAGAAATAAACTCGAGAATTGGCAAAAAAAAAAAAAAAAAAAAAAAAAAAAAAAAAAAAAAAAAAAACTTTTTATTGGAAGAATTATAACTTTTGTTTGTTGATTTTTTAAAAAAAAAATATTTTTTCTAAATAACAATTCTAAAAAATATATATTTAAAAAAAATATATTTTTTTTAGATTATTTTTTTTCTTACTTTAAAAAAAAAAAAAAAAACTTATTTTAAAAAAAAATTATTTTTTTAATTTATTTTAAAATTTATTTTTTATAAAATTAATTAAAAAAATTATTTAAAAAAATTAATTTTTCTAAATAACAATTCTATAAAAAATATATTTTAAAAAAATATATCTTTTTAAATTATTTTTTATAAAAAATTTATTTTAATTTTTTTTTAAAACTTATTTTATAAAAAATTTATTTTAAAAAAATTATTAATTTTTTTTTATAAAAAATACATTTACGTAAATCGGTTTGCAACTAAAATGCACATCATGAAAAAAAAAAAAAAAAACTCATTTCTATTTCTCCAAATTACACTACCCAATTCTCTCTATTTCTCCACTAATTTCTCCTCAATTCTCCACTTTTTTTAATTCTCTTTACCAAACAAGAGAATTTGATCCAATTCCATTTCTCCACCCTTATTTCTCTCTAATGGAAACTAACGGAGTACACAAGATAGCAAAAATTAGTAAGTTTCCTGCATTATTTTGCGAGATTAATAGTTCGCTGTACAACTTAGTAAATGATCATTATCCTTTAACTAAAAGCTACAATTTTATTCAGCGATTACTTAAAAGTGTCTGTTGTTTAGAAGAGAACTCGTTAAAAGTGTCTGTTATTGTCTTCTTGCGTAACATATATCATTGAATTAGATACTGAAAATAACACAATTTAAAGTTAATCAAACTATTCGCGGTTCAAAAAAAAAAAAAAAAGTTTCAGATGTAGATTGGCAGGGACACCTCAACCCTGTGTACCATAATGGTAGCCATCAACCCTACCCAGCTAAGGTTTGATGCCTGTGAAATACCTCCACCCAATACCCAACAATGCTGCGGATCGGATTCAAACTCGCGTCCTTTAATTTGTTTGGTCAAGACATCACATGGCTGGGCCCAGGCTTCTAAGGCAGCTGTTTGATATCATTAGAGCTTATGGTCCCTAAGTGAGGACTTCCCGGTCGATCACCCAACCCGGTACTACTCTCACTTGAGCACGCTTAATTGCTTAAAAAGTTTCAGTTTTACGTATAGTTACCTGTTGTAGTCAATGTTAATTCTCCCGGCATCGGTATTAGCAATGACAGCGAATGCCTCTTGGGAAAGATCAACTTGATTTGAAGCACATCCGGGACAAAGATCAACAACTGTTACATCAACGCTTCTGCCAGTGCAAGGCTCTGGAACGCCTAAATTGGTTCCACCTGTGCAAGTGACACGATACCTAGTCCCACATGCAGCTCTATTGGCAAACAAACCACTATTGGCTGCTAGAATCATATTACCACGGTTTTCGTTGCCAAAACACGACGATGCTACACAAGAAAATAAAAAATTCAACGCATGTAGCATAAGATATATGAACATCTAGTTAATTCTTAATGTTGGTATACTTACGTGTGTAGGGAGGAGTGTAGAAAGTTGCTTGGCCAGCAATGGCAAGAGCAACCGATGTGAGACATGCAACCATGGCGATCAAGATAAAAGCTCGAGTCATTGAACCCATTTTTGTCATATATATTTTTTGGAAACCTAGAAATGTTTTTTGAGGTTGTTTATTTAGTTTGATGAAGAAAGCATACAAGCGCTTTACTTATATAGTTGAAGAAACTACTAGTAACTTGAAGCTAGGTTTATTATCTATAATATTGTGCACGAGCAAAAAATTTCTTTTATATAGTCCACAAAATACTAATCATATACCAAGTCAAGGAAGTTAGATTGATACTTATTCGTTGGTCCGATCCATATATGTACTTCTAGATCGTCCATTATTAATCTATTATGTCTTTGAAAAATATTGCTATATATCTTTTGAACAATCTAAAAAGGGAAAAAGTTATAAATACATAATGTACAAAAAAAAAAAACTCATTATGCATCCTGTACTATACATATTGTCATTATACATAGCATTTTTCATTTTATTGTGATATTTAGTGACGTGGAATGCAATTTCCATTTTTATAAGATCAAAGTTATCTATGAGGATGCCATCTAGGCTTGACAGCCTGGACAAAGTTATAAAACACCCTTTTATACCCGATTTTGCTCATCCCCCTTTTATTTCACATAAACCCTAATCAAATTAACATCACAAACCCTAATCAAATTCACTATCATCTCTCAATGTCGACATAAGGTAATCAAATTAACTATCATCTCTCAATGTCGACAACCAGTTCATCATCCTTTAACAGACGTCGTGTGATACCAACTCAATGTAAGTGTAACAGACCACTTGCAAGGAGAACTGCTTGGACTCCCAATAATCCAGGGCGAAGGTTTCTTAATTGTCGTTATTCAAATGTAAGTTATATGATTACTTACTAATTAATTAACTTTTCCCCTAAATGTGGATAGATTAGGGTTCGAAATTCGATTTTTTGTTTTTTTTTTTTAATTTTTTCAGATCCATGGTCAAGTGCAATGCAATGCCTTTTATTGGATTGATCCTGAGATTAACAGTCCATGGTACAAAGCTCAGTTGTTTGAGCTTTACCTAACTTTGCATCCTGAAGATAGGGCATTGTATGCTGCTCAAATAACTGTTCAGGATCAACTTGAGAGTTTGGAACATGAATTTGAAGTATATCAGAATCACATGGACTTGAGGATACAAAACTTGGAGTTGGAACTTATCAAAAGCAAGAAGAAAGCTGCCATGTTGTTGAAGTGTCTGTTTGGTTTGGTTATCTTGTCTGTGTTTGTGATGGTGCTTTAGAGTTGTGGTTGTCAATGTAATGGTTCTTTTGCTGTCTGTTGCTAGGTTATGGTGGTTGTTTTAATGGTCTGTTAGGTTGTAAGGTTATTAGGATGGTGTAAGTTTATCAGGTAGGTTGTAAGGTAGTAGATGAAATATGCAGTGTAGCATTTTCTGTTTTGTAATGGATGGTGTAAGTTTATTTGTTGAAATGAAAATGCAGGTTGTTATGTTTTATATATACATACAAAATTGCAGACATATATTGGTCCACAAAACAACAATAATGCAGCAATAATAAGTGAGTGTGGTCTCCACTAAGAATGACAATTACATACCAATGCATTGATCAAATCAAAATGGGTCAAAAGAGGGTAATAAACAATGAATAAAGGGGTAAAAGATTCTGCTTTAATAAAAGAAGGCATGTGGCCAAAGTCAAGTTCACAAAATGTGTGCCTATTCAGTCAATGCACACCCATCCACATAACCTAAACCTTATCATAATCTATTACAAAAGTTAAAGTCTTGAAAATACTACTAAGTTAACAGCAGAAGCAGAATCATTCAAATACACCTAAAACTACAACCATTAGTCAACAGAGAATGCCTTTTCTGGTGTAGAACCTGTGCCAAATTCATCAAAGTTAAATTTCTTGTACTGGTTGGCAATTCTCTCAGATCTACCCCTGTTTTTGTAGTAGATTCTTCCATATGATGGTGTTTCAGCTTTAGGTTTTCTACCCCTTTTCTTGCCTTTATACTTCTGTCCATCCTCTGGTGCATCAGGTATGGCTGCAGGTTCTTTTCCCTTGTTATTTTGATTATGTGCATCTAGATCTTGAACAACACCTTGATTTGCAACTTGATCTGGCTCAGTTATGCTTACATGTTCTTTTCCCTTGTTCTTTGATGAATTCTCTACAACTTGACTGTGCTGGGTAGGAAACTCATTTGTAACATCTTTCTTTTGTTTAGGGAACAAAGGTGCTTGTTGAGGAATTACCATGTTGGGTGGTACAGATGCAATGAATTCAGCAATTCTATTCAGGTTCTCTTCATAATCTTCATAGTATTCAGGAAACTCTTGTGAATAAATTTCCCAAGTCAAGTCAGCAATCTCATTTGCTTCCCACATAAACCTTATTCTTTGTTGTTCTTCCTCTTCAGCCTTATCAGCAATCTCTTTCTCCCTTAAAGCTTCAAGATCCATATTCTCCTCATGTTCCTGTTGCATAACAACAAATACAACATAAATTAACAAGAATGTTGGCTATGTTATACAAATGTACTGGATATATAGGTGATAGTATGTTACCTTTGGAGAGATATAAGTACTCCCTTTCTTAGATGTCATAACTTTCTTGTTCCTGTTACTAACTCCCTTTGATCCCACACCTCTCCTCTTACCAGGTTTTGGAATTACAGGATCAACACTGTAAGCAGGCATTTGTTCAGAAAAGGTTTCAGGTGGAGCACTTGAATTGTCTGTGTTTGATTGTTGTTCCTGACCCATTGTGTTTGAAGACTGTCCATAAAAGTTTGCAGGTTTTGGTTTTGGTGGAATATTACATGTCTTCTTATTGTGCCCTGCTTCCCAACACCTATTACAATGCATTACCCTCCCTGTCCTGCTTATTCCATGATCATTCTCACTTGGATGCCTTATTCTTTTTTTCCTTGGCCTACCAGGCATTTTCCTCTCAACTGGTGGTAAAGGTTTGGGAAACCTCTAGCATATACCTACCATTTAAATTAGGTATAGGATCATCAATAAAACCAATGAACTTACCATCCCCAACTAGCTTATTCAACCATGGATCATCATTAGAAATTTTGGGGATTTTGACCTCTTCCTCACCCTCTGTTTGAAAATCCACAAAATCCTTAACATCATCTAAGTTTTCTTGTTTGTCATTATCAGAGAAGTCACTGTCACTATCTGGACTAACCAAATTATCCATTTTTACCATTTCCATAACATTATAACCATTATGCTCAGAATATAAGTCCATCTTACAATCATTTTCAATGGCTGCTATAACAAACTCAGATAAATGTTCATCTGTTTTAAGCTCTTTCAGACCTATATTTAGTGGGACACCAGGTTTAATGTAGTAAAAGGACTGAGGAGACACAAGTACTAGTCTGCGCATAAGTCGAAAAAACTCACTAAATATTAGCCCTTGGAAATCAATGTCTTCAATTAAACGATGGTCGCCTTCCAGATACTGAAGTGGGTTAGTCACGAAAACACCATCATGGTAAAGGTTGATGGTGAAATTAACCATCTTTCACTAGATCTGCAAAATTAGGGTTTCAGATAAAAATTAGGGGTTTAAAATTTTAGCATTTACAAGACAAATTAACAACTATAAAATGATAAATACATGTTTATATTAACATACCTTTAAGCAATCGAAGCCAACTTTGACAGATTTACTGGATATGTAAATTAGGGTTTCGTGTGTTTTTAATAATTAGCGGGAACTGATAGTGTGATTATATAGGGTCTTTGTCCACGATGTCAAGCCTAGATGGCATCCTCATAGATAACTTTGATCTTATAAAAATGGAAATTGCATTCCACGTCACTAAATATCACAATAAAATGAAAAATGCTATGTATAATGACAATATGTATAGTACAGGATGCATAATGAGTTTTTTTTTTTAGTACATTATGTATTTATAACTTTTTCCCAATCTAAAAACATACTCCATATATTTTTTTGGAACGACATTTTTCATTCTTTTCTTTAATTGGTTTGGTTATTACAAAGATCTTTCTTCTGTTTACTTAATTTGGTTATTATAACGAAATTGTACGTGTTACTAATGTTGGAAGCATAAAAGCTAAAGGGGGTGTAGTCATTTTTTATATAAGAACAAAAGAATTTGAAAAGTCATTTGTGATGATATGGTTTCTAATTTCTTCTGGTATTATAGAATCTTTTTTAACAAAACTAAATCGTTTTTGTTACGTATTGTCATAGTTTGACCAACGGCCCATAAAGTTGAATAACCTTAGCAAGAAAAAACATGTATGATGATGATTTCTTAGTTTACATTTGGGTTTTATAGGGGGAGAAGATAACATTTAATTACATATGGACATATATCTTAATTTAATAAAATGTTTAATTGACTAATAAATCAAATGTAGAAAGAAAATCATTTAAGCAACGTTATTAAATATTGATTTGACATTGGACTAGTATCATTTTGGTGTTTGTTTCTATTTAAAAGATTATGAACATAAGAACTTTACGCAATAAAATTATAGAAATTAGATTTTTTTAGTACTTTTATATCTCTATTTTCTTAAAAAGTCGAACTTTGTAAAATAAATTTTTCTAGTTGATTATTATGTGAAATTAAGTTTTGTTTGACAATTTTCTTTTTTTTTTTTTTTTTTTTTTTTTTTTTTTTTTTTTTACAGCTTTTGAATTTAAAAAAAAGAAAAAGAAAAAAAGATTAGAAGCTTTTTTTTTTCAGCTTAACCTAATAGATGCTCTCTTTCGAAATGGCTTATAAGCTATTAAGTTAAAAAGCATATGTACATTGAAATAAGTTGAACCTGACTACCTTTTAAAACAATGGGTCAAAACATGTGTGTTTAAACTATGGTTGAAACGAGCTTAGGGTTGGCTAACTTGTCTACTTAATTATGATCCATTATTTATCTTTTTATTGATAATTTAAACGTTATTTCCGATTACAAAAGTTTTATGATGGTAACAAGATATTGCGAGTATTTGACCGAAGTAATTTAGCAGGTTTTATATTCACTACAGAGTTATATTGTTTGTTTGTTAGGCAATATATAAAAATAAAATTTATATTTAACATACAATGAGATGAGGTATGTGTAGAGAAAGAAAATTTGAAATATCAAGTCGTACTAATTAAAAGAAAGGAATTACGTATAGCGATATGAGTTTTTATTTTTTAATACTACATTACTATGGATATTAGTTATCTCGTCGCATTTAAATACAATAATACATTTATTTTTCATCTTCCTTTGAACTGTCTTATGTGCACAAGTTGTGAAACACACATGTGACACGATCGTTGTCACTTGACACTGACTATAACTTAATTGACGTGTGGAATTTTACATAGTGATCGACATCGTAAGCCTTAACCTTAAAATGCAGTATGAACAAGGTGTGGGATCAAGTAGGTTCATCTTTCACTCCTCGCTATTCCTCTCGTCATACACCGTCCTCCAAAACCATATACCCTTCACAATGGGTGCCCTACATTATGGTACATTCAAATAAATTAGACCTCTCACTTGAACAGTCAAAGCCAACCAGTTTCCTCCCAAGGCCAAACTGGTTAAAGCTTTGAGGTTCAATCAAGTATAGTCACACCAAATGTACTCCATATGTGTTAATGTACACATATAGGAGAAATAACTAAATCTGCGTATGTAATTCTATGCATTCTCATTTTACTGGTAAAACTTCTTTTTTCTTCATATTACTTGCGATAAAGCTGAAGATTATTTAGGGTAGTCACACGTAAATCATTCATCGTGCTTATATTAATATTAACACTAATAGCTATGATCCATCTTGAACGTGTCCAACACTTAAGAATGTATGAAACAGGAAAAAAGTCTTTTTAGCCCATTTGAGAGGTTATTCACTTAGTCAGGTGTATCGGGACTTTGAAGACCATAGACAAATCAAAGTTGACTAATTCACTTCTTAGTGTCGACATACCAAAATGTGGGACACCATTTAATGTAACGTTATGGAAAATTGGAATAATCATCAAATGTTCCAAGTACAATCTAAGCTTTTGATTTGAAAATACGTATGTTAAGTAATATATATATATATATATATATATATATATATATATATATATATATATATATATATATATATAGAAAATGGAATAAAATTTTTGTTTCTTATGTTTTTAATCATCACTAGGCGAGTACCCGTGCATAGCAACGGAATTCCTAGCGGCAGATAATTAACGATTTGTGATATTGTGGTGAGTGTTTTGTGTAGCGTTCAAAATAGAACGTGAACCGATCAAAATGTCATTGCAAACGGTTGTACTACACGATAACTAAAGTCTAGAAAAAATTCTTAACATCTATAAAAGAACATATAAAAACATTTAATGAAACTGAAAGTAAAACATTACATCAGTTATTAAAGAATGGGAGGTTGATGTATATTGCGCAAACATTTTAGCAATCTTTGCATTCGCTTCTTTCACCATTTCTTCGTTCATTTTCAACGCATGAGACTTGAGTTTTTCTTCATATTGCTTTATGTTATCTTCTTTAGCTTGCTCTAAAAGCTCTTTATCGCATGCTCTCGCTTGCTTCAGCTCTTCGAAAGACTTTTGGAATACTTCCACCTACAAAACACCATATTAAAACCATTATAACTCATTTTAACGTATAAATACCCTATACAACCTATTCAAAAATAATAACAGCCCACGACAACCTGTTTCAACCCATTACAGCCTTTTCTTTCCTTAAAAGAAATTAACTTTACTTCAAGCCACGTAATGTATCACTAATTCACGTAGACATGGTATGAGAATAAAAGTGATAAACTTACCAAATCAAATGTCGCAGATGGATACGAGGTTGCAGTGGCGTGAGTGGAAGTTATTCCCGTCAACACAAAAATGGGATCAGATGCTTTGCCTACCCATGTTCGCAGAAGTGACTCTATTCCGTGTTTCCTGATTATGGGGGTGACATCCTCCCCATGACTCGTCACGTAAAACTTCTTTGTAGACGACATTTGAGGTGTAAACTACTCCTTGCCCGAACTTTTTGACTGACTTCACCAATACCTTTATTTGATTGTAATAAAACACTTGTAACATATATTCATTTCATATAATAATATCCAAATACGATAGTAATCTTTATCAACAATCTCAAAGTCAAAAGGACGTGGTGGGTGGTTTGGAACAACTTTAGCCATTGATTCCCGATGGAAGACAAACTGATCATATGTAATCAATAAAGATCAATAAGAGACACATCATATTGCGTTGTTTTTAGCAACAGTAAATCAATTGTTCGAATAATTACTGTCACATCGATATTTGTTTGTATTTATTGTTTTTAAGACGACCATCAAAACGATAGTCGAGCAGATTATCGGTGGTTGTATCGATATTTGTTTGTGTTTATTGTTTTTAAGACAACATCATAACGATAGTCGAGCAGATTATCGGTGGTTGTATCGGTGTATCGATTGAGGTGTTTGTGTTTATTGTTTTTAAGACAACCACCGATGCATCGGTGGTTGTCTCTTCAATAATTACTGTCACATCGATATTTGTTTGGTGTAGTATTTGAGTCTACGTAACATATATAGTCTGCTTTTGCTATGTCGCACTTTTGAACCAAGTTCGATTGAGTTGTTGGCTTTTCTTATTTGTATGTGCAAGGTTTTTGAGGTGTTAGCTTTTAACTTTTGCAATATGGAATTAGTTCTACTCAGATTATAGCAAGCCACAAGCGCCCCCTTTTACATCAATTACGGAATTACTTCTAATCAGATCTAAGCAGACAAAAAAAACAGAACTAATTTTAAACACCCTTGAATCAGATCATAACAGTTCCAAATATCCAATGATCCCATGAATCCGTTCATCTCACACCCGTATAACTAAAAAGTTCATAAAAAGCAAAACGTTTTGTTATAAACACATGTGTGCGCATATATTTGACCTTTGAATTTATAAACAGTCAACTAAGTTACCTACAATTCACACAAGAAAATATCAATATTTTACTGCTATGTACCTACAATTAACGCAACAAAATATACTAAAAAAATCACTAAACAAAATATAACAAATTTTCTAAATACATACTAGTATCATACACAAATAAATTTACAGAAATTTTACATGTCAAACTTATATGACAAATCATACAATATTTATACCACTCAAAACAAAGGTCTTCGGCATACCCTTATCTTTATCTAAATAATTACAATAACTCTTGTTGCAAACATAATATGGTGACAATAATGCTCAGCAAACACGAGCTGCACTTGTCATCATCTAAAATATATATCCAGCTCTTGAATCACCTCAAATCAAAACAAACAAACGCATATTTATATGGTGACAAATCATACAATATTTATACCAACTTAGAAGATTCCGGCGACGGCATAGAAGATTCCGGGCGCAACAGAAATATTCCGGCGACAGCGAACTTTTTCCGGCGACATTGAAGACTTTTTCCGGCGTGATAGGGGCGGCTACAGCAGCGGTAAATGGCGGCACTAAACAAATAACAACAATGTTAATATGCATAGATATATTAAAAAACCTATATATCTACAAATAAAATTTATAGATCTAAAATTAAAATGTATAGATCTAAAATAAAAAACTTTCAAAACTCATAGATCTATTGAAAAAAATACCTTAAAACTTGAATAACCTTTTTGGTGGCCGTGGGTTTTGGTGGTGCGTTGATTTAGAAAGAAAGTATACACTTTCCAGTGACATCATCAAATCAGGTGGCGGCAACTTCAATTTCCAGCGGTGACAAAGGCAGTGATCGCGGCGGCTGCCTGCTGCAAGCGTCGGCTGAGATAAAAAAATGACAAAATTGTTATAGAAACTCAAATCTACAAATATAAATACATATCTATAAAAGAGATCCTTCAAAACTTGTTTATTATATGTAGATCTATGAAAAAAATAAGAAAAAAAACTCAAAAAATAAAACCTCTTCTCCTTCTACATTAAATGGTCTCGGTGGTGGGGGTTTTGTGTGGAGAGTTAAGGTGGTGGCGGGGGTTCATGGGTGGATGGATTTGCTGGTGGAGAGGTCGTGGGATTCGTTGGTGGTGGTGGTGCGTTTTGGTGGAGGTGTAATGGCGGCGGTGATCATTTGGTGGTGATGGTATTAGCTAGTGAGTTGGTATGTCTGTTTTTGTTTAGAGAGAAAAGAGAAAGGGGTATGAGTGAACCGATTATGTTCCATTTATGTACCATTTTTTTTGTACTTACAAGGTTTGAGCGTGGCTGTCTATTTAATGTTCCATTTAATACGCATGTTCATACGCATGGTTGAGGTAAACGTAAGATATTGAATGTTCCATTTAATGTTCCAGTTAATGCAAGGATAAGATGGACAAGGGCAATTTCGGTATTAATGAAAGTTCAGTTTTCACCATTGACTAAGTGTTGACCATTCCTCCATTATAGATAGTTAAGATATGTACTGGTTGTAAATTTGCAACTCAAATCAATTTATATGTTATATGTAATGACCTTTTAATGTCACCCGAAAAACTTGGTATACATACCATCGATCTATTTACTAATTTATACTTTCCCGCCACAACGTGCATCGGTGCATGGTATACCGTCGAGGTATTTATTAATTCATACTTTCCCACCACAACGTGCAGGTATATTAACCTCGTTAATTATTATATAGTGATCTAAGGGCCCGTTTGGTTTGTTGATGAGTTTATATTAGAATTAGTAGGATTTGAGATTGATATAAAAGAAAATGAGGAGAGAGAAAATATATAAAAAAGAAATAAATTATTTTTTATACATTATTTATATAAATTTAATTACAAATTAACTATACTTAATTGTAAAGAGAGGAGAGAAATAGAGAGAAAGAAAAATGAGACCCACATATTTTTCATAAAAAAACACCTGCCTAGTAAGGTTTTGAGCAAAGTATTATTCATGGGCATCAACCCAATTTTTTAAATCCAAATTTTAAAATAAACAACATTTTTCACTTTCATGCTCAAATCCTAAACCTACACCCCTCAACCAAACGGGCCATAAATTGTACGTATACAAGTATTTATGATTTTATTCCAAATCTTTATATATAGTTCCACAGTGTCGTAGCTGAATTAATGACGGCCTTGTGCAAAAACTTATACCATAACTAAATGATGATAAAAAATATATTATATCAACTATGGAAACAAAAAACATAGTATTTTTATGATCTGTCTTAAGTTTTAACAAATATTTACAACATAAGATTTACAACGGTAATAAGATTTTGTTGGAAGTGAATTTTGAGACCTCAAGTATACAACGGAGTATGTATTTTGAGGCCTTTAAAACTTTGAGACCCTATGCGGTAGCACGGCTCGCACACCGTCATATACGGCTCTCAAACTCTATATATTTTTTCAATAACTTAGAGAGCTTCCAAACTTTATTTATTTGAAAAAGATTTCTTTAAACTCTATAGTTAAAAACTTTGACTGAGTACCAAAGTTTCCTTTGTTAGCTTAAAAGCAAATACAAACTATATATCTAAAATAAAATATCACAGTTGTTATTTTTTTTGGCACACTTTAGCAGGGATATATGCAATTATGCTTCTTTCTTTTTTATTATTATTATTTTTTTTACTCCGTATCATAATTATTTTCTGTTTCTTTCTAAAAAGTGAAGAAGGCAACTGAATTTCCATAAGTTTATACTATATGTATGATATTCACTTTTGTACCACTGAATCTACTTTGTGTAAGCGATCATACACTTTCTTTTATTTCTAAATACCATAGATTAATATAAATTCGGCCTTTTACAAGGAAGCTTTGTCACAAACACACGTACATGCATGCACGCGTACACACATATATACGAATTTATTTGTTATAAAGCATTCTAGTTTAAATTTATTTTTAGTTCATCCCACATACTTGACACTTATAGATCCCATAATATTGATAACGTGTTCTAACGCGTAAGAGTAAGCAACGGGGTAATCAACGATAGATCAGCGTTGACTTGTTGATTTATTAACATATTAGTTTCAAAATAAGAGTTGGTTTGATTCCTGGAATTACGCAAAAGACTTCAAAACTTGAAATTTAGAAGACTTGATTGGTTCATATGCTAAAGCTAGCTTTTTATTGTACTTAACAATCTATATATTCTCAAGTTTATGCGCAGTATATTGTTATCCAAAATGATTACGTAACTTGTATCACAAGAAAATGATGTAAATAATGCAATGAATCGCACATCACAAAATAGAGGTGGCCAAAACTCGGATCCAAAAAAAAAACCGGAACCGGTTCACAGTCAAAGCCCAAGATCCGGTTCCGGTTCCGAACCGGATTGGATTTTTCCGGATCCGACCCCCAAAAAACCCGGACCGGTAGCACCGGTTCCGGTTCGGTTCCAAACCGGATCGGATCCTAATATCCGGTAGAACCGGTTCCCAAGAACCGGTCGACAAAAACAAACAGTGGGTTGTGCAAATCTTGCAGCCACCAAGTCTGTTGCTTAATCTTACTTTTTTCTTGTGTGAGATTAGGATAATTTGGTTGATTTATTGTTTGCTATTTGGTTATAGATATGATATTTGTAAGGGCTTATGAATCAAGGATGGATCTGTTAAGAGTGGTGATAATTGGAGCAGAAGGAACTCCATATCATGATGGTCTTTTTTTCTTGAGTAAACTACATTTTTGGTCCTCGTGGTTTACCGGGTGTAACGATTTTGGTCCAATAGTTTGATTTGTAACGGATCTTGTCCTGTTTTCGCTGACCAGTAATGAGTTTGGTCCAATTTTTGTTGACTGTTAGTTTGACTGGTTAAAAACGTAAAATGACTAAAATACCCTCGGATGATTATGTACAATGACAAAAATGCCCTTTCATTCATTGCTATTAGTCATCTTCTTCAAAATCAATACATCCATCTTTAAATCAATACATCCATCTTCAGAACCCATGAAGATCTTTAATAACCTAACACAAATTTCATGACATCATATAAACATCCTCAAATCTATAATTTTCACTTTACCCAAATTGAATATCAAACCATCATCTAACACCCACAACTAAATCATGACCACAAACATACAAACTTAAATCAAACATGACAATCAAACACAGTTGACACCCAATTAAAAGGATACACACACTATAGAGATCGCATACCAAAAGCCCAACAATACTATATATCAAACATACACATAAACCCATAACAACCACCACCACATTGTGGTTGATGCCGCCTTATCTACACGAACTAAAGCCTAAATCGCTTCTGAATCTCCATAAGTCGTATTTGTTTTATGTTTAGTGGGGTTTGTGAATAAAGGTGTGGGGATTTTAAGTAAAATATGTGAATGAATGTGTGGTTTGTAGATGAAGGGAAATGGGGTGTTGAGAATCTAAGATTTAAGATAGAAAACATAGGATCTCGATCAAAGATATGAATTGAGGTGGGTAATAAAAGGTGATTATCAGGTTTGTTAGGTCCTTCTACCATCTTCAAAATCCTATCCCCCATCGATTGGTTCTGCACAACCATATACCATCTTCTCTTAACTAAATTCATTACCATCTTCAAAATCCTATCCCCTATCGATTTCGCCATTCAACAATATCCCACAACTTCTCAAAAGCATCAAACTCCCCATTCTCCAACTCTATATCCTTAAAACCCAAATGACTCAACCACTGATCCAACTCATAAAAACCTATTTATCTAATCAATCACAAACATAGATCCACAACCATCACCAAATCTGTCTTCATTTAAACGCCACACTGATGAACTCCACCACCAACTTCCGGCCACCACCAGGAGTGATTTCCGAACCAAACCCCTAACACAATTGTTAAAAAACAACCACTAATTCTAAAAACCCCCAATTTCTTGATAAGAACCCTAAAAATCGATTTAACAAAATCAATGTGTTAGACATGGAAACTGATATAATCGAGTGTTATATAACACTTTCCGAGCAAAGCGCCTAAATCTATTGCACTAATTAACCACAAAAACTGCTTTGGATCGATATAATGAGTGTTCAGGAGGATTTATGAAGTTTACTCTTTAACTGATGGGAGTGAGTGGTTGACTTAAATGACCAAAATACCCTTTATTTTAACGGTCAAACTAAGTTTGACTAACGGTGATATGAAAATTGGACCAAACCCGTTACGGGTCAGCGAAAATAGGACAAGATCCGTTACAAATGAAACTATTGGACCAAAATCGTTACACCCGGTAAACCACGAGGACCAAAAATGTAGTTAACTCTTTTTTCTTTGATGTGTGCTTTCCCAACAACTATCCTCATGCTCCACCCGTATGTCTGTCTTTTATAATTTTTAGACTATCATGTGATTTAATACAGGGTTATATGCATAAAACAAAATACTGTCAGAATTGCAGAAAAATGGCAATATTACCGTTGGATCCGGTTTGGAACCGGTTCCCAAGAACCGGATCTCGAACCGGTGTGGAAATATCCGGTTCCAAACCGGTTCTAGCAGCAGAAAACACGAACCGGACAGGAACCACCGGATTATCTAGGAAGCGGACCGGATCTTACAGGAACCGGCTTTGACCGGATTCGGATTCGGATTTTTTTCAGTTCCGGTTCCGGAACCGGATACGATGGCCCCCCTAAATGAAATTAGTCGCACATCACAAAATATTGTCTTTTAAATTGCATAACCTAAAAGCCACATGCACATTGAATTAGAAACGATATCGATCTTAGCATTAACCAAATTGTTATCGTAATAATGTTTGGTAGACCACCATTTAATTTACACTACAACAAAATTGGCCTAATGCAACCGTCCAAATACAATGTAAATCCATTGCAAAAGGCTATTTGCAATGGAAATGCAACGGATTTCGACAATTGCACAAAGGCTCCATGCAAATTTAATTTGCAACCGGAATGCAACAAGTAGAAAATTTTTTGCAACCGTTTTACAACAAAAGATAATTCGTTGGAACTAAAGACACACTTTGCAACAAAAACCTTTTCCCACAATTTTGCAACGAATTTATATTTGCATCAATACATAATTTGCAACGGTTATATTTTGCAACGGGTTTTGCAATGGTAACTTTTGATAAAAACCAATTTTTACGGCAGTTTAAAGCCAATTTTTTAAAAAAATGAAAAACAAAAAAACTATTTCGCAACGATGAAAAGATCAACACGATATCAAATAAAAAAAAAAAAAAAAAAAACTAATAAATTCAATATATTTCAATATCTATAAATCTACACACCAATCCAAGATTGGAACAATAAAAAAATGTCTAAAAAGTTGATATCTAAAATCTAGCGGCAAAATATACCAGTTATTGATGTCAACATCATATAACTTAGTTCGGTGGTGGAATTCTTGTGTATCTCTGTAAAGATCAATAAACACATTCAGGAGGTCGGGGAACTCAAAATAAAGATTAAACATGGTATTATTAGATTAAAGAATGGGGGAAGGTGTGTGTGTTTTCTAGAGAGAGAAAGTAGAGAAACCACATACACCTCCAATGTTACAATGCGAATCACACCCTTCTAGTTGTGACTAGGAGGGTATTTATACTACAAGACTAGCCTAACTCTCCATCATTTGCTAAACTAGACCTTGTACTTAGAAACTATTGCAATTCCCGACTATAACATAAATTTAAAGGCTAACAATCTCTCCCCAAAGTGATGTTATACGGGAATTGCTTACAATGTTCCCTACAAGTAAATTTTAAATATACAACATAAGCGCAGCAGCTCTGAGAATGGTCTTCAAACTTCATTACTTCGTTCAGCTTGCAAAATCTTCTCAGGTGACATTTCTTTACTTGCAGAAGAATAATGTGAGCAAATCTAATTAGGGTTTTAAATTTCGATTTTCACTCTCCCCTAATTAGTGCTCTCCCCCAAACTGACAAGTATTCTGATGAATGCCCTGAATTTGAAGAAGTCTTTTGATAATTAAATGCCTTCAGTCTTTAGTTGTTACACCCCGTACCCGCTTAGACCAAAAATTTAAAACTTTACACACGAAAACGCTTTGACTATAACGGACCTTCTATTACTCATTTGACCATTGACAAAAATCTATAAATATTCATACCTTTAGACTATTTTTAACTAAGACTAGACTCAATTACCTTTGAAACGACGGGTAGCACGACCCGTGACGGCTTACGGATTAAAAGTTACTCGATTTTTAAACAGACACTAATACCATAGGTATTAGTCTAAAATGCACCCATTTGCATCTAAAATACACACTTTTTCCCTTCACTTTAAAACTGAGGGGTATTAGTCTAATTTACCCTATTTTTACCTCTAAAATACCCCCTTTTTCCTTTCCTTTTAAAACTGGGGGTATTAGTCTAATTTACCCCCTTTTTACCCCTAAAATACTCTCTTTTTCCTTTCCTTTTAAAACTGGGGGTATTAGTCTAATTTACCCCCTTTTTACCCCTAAAATACTCCCTTTTTCCTTTCCTTTTAAAACTGGGGGTATTAGTTTAATTTATCACCTTTTTACCCCTAAAATATTCCCTTTTTCCTTTCCTTTTAAAACTGGGGGTATTAGTCTAATTTACCCCTTTTTTACCTCTAAAATACTCCCTTTTTCCTTTTCTTTTAAAACTGGGGGTATTAGTCTAATTTACCCCCTTTTTCATCTAAAATACCCATTTTCCGAAAAATGACTTCTATGACACGACAATTAACGAAACTTTCCCAATTTCATTAGTATGCCAATGGGCTCATTCCCATATAAAAACATTTACCATTTTACTTCCCGAAGGGTACTTACAAAATAGACGGGTTATGCAAATAACCCGTTTTGACCCATTTTCACTACAAACAACCCATACGACTTCCGTTTTACATCAAACTTGACTAACTTCATTTATTTAACATATCAAACACGTTCCAACAATACTTAACCCGTTCACTACCCAAAATGGGTATATTTACAACTAAACCAAACGCCCCTTTAACTTTATACATAAACACATAAACTACACTTTGACTCATAGTTAGACTCCCAAACTTTACGACGACCTCGACACACGTTATACATACCAAAAGAAAGACTCTCGGGGGTACAACCTTGTCTCGAGCTCGGTATTCTACCTAGCTCCTACTACTTATTATCTTCCGAATTCACTTGCAAATCCTTATGCTATAATCCATGAAACTTCCTTCCGTCGCGCATAAGCCTACAAAACATTGACAACTAAAAGAATAAGCTTACGCTTAGTAAGTAACTAAATTAGTACATAATCAATACTTCCATTCACGTTATACGCATCAAGAACATACTTAGTCATTGATTCATAACCAAACCAACCTTGTTACCATTTTCATAACCACATCATAACCATATCACATTTACATCATAACATTAAACACAACAAACATAAACTTACCTTAAACCCTTCAATCTCATGCCCTATCTCTTGATCCTCACCCATTAACACTCTTCCTATTGTTCCAACTTACTAATCCAAGGCCTAATCCTAACAACACATTCATTGACACATAACATGGAATATTCATATTAACATATAGTAATCGAGTTACTTACCTTAGCTTCCAAAGCTAAGCTACAATCATGGTCCCACCATTATCATTACCATCATCACATCATCACCATCCACATATCATCATCATCATCATCCTCCTAGTTCCACAACCATCATTCATAAACATTTAGTAACTCAAAATCATTAACTATAACAACTAACACTCCTTTTAACATTCTTGATCATCATATGATCATACTTTGATCATATAATGAACACCCTTTAAAGTACTAACTAAACCCATACAAATTTACCTCATAAACACTATAACCCATTAATTATCTTGAAACCATCATTTACCCATTTTCCTCAAATTAGGTTCATAAACCCTAATTCATAAATCATCAATTATTAAACACTAATTACAGGTTACTTACTTGTAACACCCCCAAATTACCGCAGCGGAACAGTAGTGTCAAGGGGGTATTACTTCATAATATAGATCAAGGTATAGAAAACGACCTCTAAATGAGACGTTTTGAAAAGTTATCATTCGAATTATTAAAATCAGAGTTATGACAATAAGTTCCAAAGTAAAGTTACATAAAAGTTTTCAAAGTGTATCGAATGATAACGATAAGATATGAGTCTTCAAGTATGCAAATGACTCTAGAATCCATGCATCCACTATCGCCTTAATAACCTGAGATAAACATGCTAAAAAGTGTCAACCAAAGGTTGGTGAGTTCATAGAGTTTAGTTTAAGAGTAAAGTATTTGAATAAAGATTTCCCCCGCAAAGGCATTGTAAATCCACTCAGTCCCAAGTCCCGCCCATACAAGACTTGCAACCTGTGTGTTTACAATCCACTGCTAACATAGAATGAATATGATAAATGTCTTGCATACCAATGCACAATATAATAGATGACTTGCATACCAATGCACAATGTATTAGATGACTTGCATAACAATGCACAATATAATAGATGACATGCATACCAATGCATAATGTATTAGACGACTTGCATACCAATGCACAATATAATAGATGACTTGCATATCAATGCAAAACGTATTTGATAAACGAGAAAAGTATTTAAGCATGTATCTCCCCGCAACCTGTGTGTCTACAACCCACTGCCAACATAGTATAATGAATAAAGTTTCCACCGCAAAGGCATTGTAAATCCACTCAGTCCCAAGTCCCGCCCATACAAGACTTGCAACCTGTGTGTTTACAACCCACTGCTCATAGATTTGGATTTCAGGATTATATTCACCCATGGTCGCGTCATTTTGGACCCATAGGCGGGGAACCACCATCCCAAATAGTACGTGTCACCCAACGTCTCGAGTCCTGGACAAGGGTGGGGGTGTTGTCCCATACTAGTACTATCAATACCTCTCCTATGACTTTGAATTCGAATCCACAAGAATAGATTTACACATAATAGTATACCACATAATAAGACTACACATCAAGTATTAACAGTATAAAGTATCATAAAGATTTGAATCATTGAGTAATTTCATCATAACGCTAAACATATATTTGTTAAACGAATAAATAAACATAGTCTGAGCATGTATCTCCCCCAAAAGAGTTTAAAAACAAGTATAAAAATAGGGGCTATGAAACTCACCTTAGCTGTAAGGTCAAGGTAATGTTATGTTATGTCAATAGTATCACGGGAACGGCTCCAACACAGGACCTGAATAATAGGGAAGTCTAAGTATTTGGTGTTTGTGATTTAATATGACAATGTGTGAAAACGAGTAACGGATAATGAATGGGTGTGTGATATGAGTGCGATATGTTTAAAATGCTTAAAGTTCAAAAATAATATTATACATAATATTATCATGTTTTTATGTCATTTATTCCATGAATATCGTTCCCTTAAAAGGTGTGTGAACGAAACGTAATTTAAATCGATTAAAACTCGTTATATATAAATATAAACGTAAAAGAAATAAATACGTAACGGAAATGTAAAATGCATACGAATGAGATGAGAAACGTAAAATATGCAATAGAAATAAATACGGAATAAAGTTACAGTTTGGTCCTTGTACTTTCATCAGTTTTACAGTTTATACCCTAACGGTGTTAACTTTGCACCGTTAGTCCCTGATTAACCCTTATTACAATTTAGGTCCAATAACTTTCCAAAATGACAATACAAGCCACAAGTTTACTGTTTTTATCATTTATACCCCCTGGTTACTGTTTTGACAGTTTTAGAACACAATTATATGAACTTGTCACTTTTAACCCAAATAGTAAATACATTAGCAAAACAAGTCCTTTTTTCTCAAAAAGTGTTGGAAAAATAATCCGAAAGTTTCTCAAGCTTATTAAAGCTTATTTCAATGTTTCTCAACAGCTTATAGGTCGTTTAGCTTATCTTTAAACTATTGGGCTGTTAAGCCCACTTCGAAATATATAGGGAAAAATGGACAGTTTCAAGGTCACTAGCTTTGAGCTTATCGCGAGCTTATTAAGGGATTATGGAAATAAGTTTTACACATGAACTTGGTCGTTGGGACAGCAAAGAATTAGGACAAGCAATAATATTGGGGTGTCGTGTTTATGATTTAGAATTAAATGGCTCATTCCTTTGGTCGAGTATACATGTTACGCAAAAGATATAAATAACATAAACAATATAAATGTGATTCGAAACTTAAATAAAATGATGCAATGTGTATTATATTGATTTTAGGTGTCGAGTAAGATGAAAAAGCTTGTCGTTGCCATCCCTTAAAGGAGGTCATACATATTGTACGTGTAGAAAAAGTAATAACGAGAGCAACCAAAATAAATATAGGTGATATACGTTCGAACGGATAAATTAAAAAAAAATGCATGATCGTGAATATGTGATATAAGATGGATTAAAATGGTTGAGAAAAACTTACAATACCTAAGAGATTTTGTAACGTGATAAAATCTCGCTAGAACAATTCAAACTAGGGCACGTTATGGAGTTGATCACGCCTTGGTACGAGTTGAAAAGGAACTACGGTTGGTTCTGGACTCCAAAGGACTTGGCAACAGTGTATTAGTGAGTGTGTGTGAGTTGAGTTTTCGTGAGTTGTGAGGGAGAGACTTACATGAATACTACTCGTTATATATATTGGATAGAAAGGATTTTTGAGCAAGTTGTATGAGAGATATTGTCAGACAGATAAGGATATTATTCGAGTGACTAGGACAAGTTGAGGTGAGAAGTAAGTAGATTTATGGGAAGGTAAATAGAGATACATATACATGTGCATGGAAATTTTGTCTAAATGATATTTTAGTTACAATTGGATTGATAATATCCGAATCTTGTCGGTGCAGATTTCGAATGGATCAGATATATTGAGATTGCATGTGCTATATTCATTCTTTATTTACAAGTTGAGATTCAATGTGTTTCTTATATGATAAAAAAAATATAGGCGTATAATATAGTATTTAAAAATGATAGTATAGATTTTATACTATACGTGCCCGGGTGAGGTTTATTTTAGGTCTCGTTCATAAATCAAACGTTCAAAATAAAATGCGAGATTTATCACTCTTGAATCTTGGGTGTATAGAAAATCGAGTTATGTAAAATAGATGGTATCTTGTGTGTCGAAATTAGATTTAAAAGACGTCAAGTGAATAAGTTGTGTCGAATTGTATAAAAAGGAAAATTGAACTTTATTAATATTAGGTTGGGCCATGAATAGTAATTGGATCCGTCTAGTGTTTAATAAGTATATTTGATCCGTCGTGGTCCTGCGTGTGAGCTCATTCCATAGTATCATAAATAATGTAACAATGTTTGAATTATAGAATGTAGTAAACAAAAAGTTCAAATTGGCTCGCAAAAATGGTCTAGTGAACAGTAATGATTGATTAATACTAGATTAGCGTTCACTAATGACTAGGGATTTCTACGGGTTGCTACAGTACCTACTCCTTATTTTTGAATCTCGTCCCGAGATTCAGTCTGCGTTATCTCTTAAAAGGGGCTTACGAATAGTCGAGGTGTAAAGTCTAGAGAAATTATGTTAAAGCTTACGTATCTAGGGTAGAATATGACTTGTCTAAGGAAAACGTACCCATTGTTTGTTAGCTGCATCCAATTTATATTTAACATTCTCACAAAAACCCCGCTACTAGCTGTTATCCTAAAGGGGTCAATGCCGATTGACGTACACATGATTACATATGTCCATGTGTGTCGTGATGCACTTATAATCATGTTGGCCACCATAATTATACTTGCCTCATTTCACACGTGTACATATCATCAAGCACACATATCTCGACATTACATAAAAGAGTAGGGTGATCATCTCTCAGAAAATCATCGAGTGAACTCATCAAATTTCTGCGGCTAAGTGATAACCTTTATTTAACTTAATCCCATGTCTCATCAAACAAGAACTGTCACAAGATTAAGTTAAATAGCCAGTTATCACCGAGCTCCATGCTTTTGATGTCTCGATTTAGATTCTGAGATTTTTCCCTTGAAAAGTATCCTCAAGTGAAATCCCATTTTTGAGCAAAATCATCAAATTTCTCTGCGGCCAAGTGATAACCTTTGTTTAACTTAATCCCATGTCTCATCAAACAAGAACTGTCACAAGATTAAGTTAAATAGCCAGTTATCACTAAGCTCCACACCTTTGATGACTCGACTAAATGCTGAGATTCCTCTATCGGCGCAGATACTATAACATTTAACAGTGCACACATAAATGGGAAAAGTTCTACGTAAGTAAGGCGATAGGGAAAAGAGTCTCAGTGTATATAGTAGTTATAGTCTAGGCTCCTAAATGCAACCTAGTTCTCTATAACCAAGTCTCTGATACCATTCTGTAACACCCCCAAATTACCGCAGCGGAACAGTAGTGTCAAGGGGGTATTACTTCATAATATAGATCAAGGTATAGAAAACGACCTCTAAATGAGACGTTTTGAAAAGTTATCATTCGAATTATTAAAATCAGAGTTATGACAATATGTTCCAAAGTAAAGTTACATAAAAGTTTTCAAAGTGTATCGAATGATAACGATAAGATATGAGTCTTCAAGTATGCAAATGACTCTAGAATCCATGCATCCACTATCGCCTTAATAACCTGAGATAAACATGCTAAAAGGTGTCAACCAAAGGTTGGTGAGTTCATAGAGTTTAGTTTAAGAGTAAAGTATTTGAATAAAGATTTCCCCCGCAAAGGCATTGTAAATCCACTCAGTCCCAAGTCCCGCCCATACAAGACTTGCAACCTGTGTGTTTACAATCCACTGCTAACATAGAATGAATATGATAAATGTCTTGCATACCAATGCACAATATAATAGATGACTTGCATACCAATGCACAATGTATTAGATGACTTGCATAACAATGCACAATATAATAGATGACTTGCATACCAATGCATAATGTATTAGATGACTTGCATACCAATGCACAATATAATAGATGACTTGCATATCAATGCAAAACGTATTTGATAAACGAGAAAAGTATTTAAGCATGTATCTCCCCGCAACCTGTGTGTCTACAACCCACTGCCAACATAGTATAATGAATAAAGTTTCCACCGCAAAGGCATTGTAAATCCACTCAGTCCCAAGTCCCGCCCATACAAGACTTGCAACCTGTGTGTTTACAACCCACTGCTCATAGATTTGGATTTCAGGATTATATTCACCCATGGTCGCGTCATTTTGGACCCATAGGCGGGGAACCACCATCCCAAATAGTACGTGTCACCCAACGTCTCGAGTCCTGGACAAGGGTGGGGGTGTTGTCCCATACTAGTACTATCAATACCTCTCCTATGACTTTGAATTCGAATCCACAAGAATAGATTTACACATAATAGTATACCACATAATAAGACTACACATCAAGTATTAACAGTATAAAGTATCATAAAGATTTGAATCATTGAGTAATTTCATCATAACGCTAAACATATATTTGTTAAACGAATAAATAAACATAGTTTGAGCATGTATCTCCCCCAAAAGAGTTTAAAAAAAAGTATAAAAATAGGGGCTATGAAACTCACCTTAGCTGTAAGGTCAAAGTACTGTGATGTTATGTCAATAGTATCACGGGAACGGCTCCAACACAGGACCTGGATAATAGGGAAGTCTAAGTATTTGGTGTTTGTGATTTAATATGACAATGTGTGAAAACGAGTAACGGATAATGAATGGGTGTGTGATATGAGTGTGATATGCTTAAAATGCTTAAAGTTCAAAAATAATATTATACATAATATTATCATGTTTTTATGTCATTTATTCCATGAATATTGTTCCCTTAAAAGGTGTGTGAACGAAACGTAATTTAAATCGATTAAAACTCGTTATATATAAATATAAACGTAAAAGAAATAAATACGTAACGGAAAGGTAAAATGCATACAAATGAGATGAGAAACGTAAAATATGCAACAGAAATAAATACGGAATAAAGTTACAGTTTGGTCCTTGTACTTTCATCAGTTTTACAGTTTATACCCTAACGGTGTTAACTTTGCACCGTTAGTCCCTGATTAACCCTTATTACAATTTAGGTCCAATAACTTTCCAAAATGACAATACAAGCCACAAGTTTACTGTTTTTATCATTTATACCCCCTGGTTACTGTTTTGACAGTTTTAGAACACAATTATATGAACTTGTCACTTTTAACCCAAATAGTAAATACATTTGCAAAACAAGTCCTTTTTTCTCAAAAAGTGTTGGAAAAATAATCCGAAAGTTTCTCAAGCTTATTAAAGCTTATTTCAATGTTTCTCAACAGCTTATAGGTCGTTTAGCTTATCTTTAAACTATTGGGCTGTTAAGCCCACTTCGAAACATATAGGGAAAAATGGACAGTTTCAAGGTCACTAGCTTTGAGCTTATCGCGAGCTTATTAAGGGATTATGGAAATAAGTTTTGCACATGAACTTGGTCGTTGGGACAGCAAAGAATTAGGACAAGCAATAATATTGGGATGTCGTGTTTATGATTTAGAATTAAATGGCTCATTCCTTTGGTCGAGTATACATGTTACGCATAAGATATAAATAACATAAACAATATAAATGTGATTCGAAACTTAAATAAAATGATGCAATGTGTATTATATTGATTTTAGGTGTCGAGTAAGATGAAAAAGCTTGTCGTTGCCATCCCTTAAAGGAGGTCATACATATTGTACGTGTAGAAAAAGTAATAACGAGAGCAACCAAAATAAATATAGGTGATATACGTTCGAACGGATAAATTAAAAAAAAATGCATGATCGTGAATATGTGATATAAGATGGATTAAAATGGTTGAGAAAAACTTACAATACCTAAGAGATTTTGTAACGTGATAAAATCTCGCTAGAACAATTCAAACTAGGGCACGTTATGGAGTTGATCACGCCTTGATACGAGTTGAAAAGGAACTACGGTTGGTTCTGGACTCCAAAGGACTTGGCAACAGTGTATTAGTGAGTGTGTGTGAGTTGAGTTTTCGTGAGTTGTGAGGGAGAGACTTACATGAATACTACTCGTTATATATATTGGATAGAAAGGATTTTTGAGCAAGTTGTATGAGAGATATTGTCAGACAGATAAGGATATTATTCGAGTGACTAGGACAAGTTGAGGTGAGAAGTAAGTAGATTTATGGGAAGGTAAATAGAGATACATATACATGTGCATGGAAATTTTGTCTAAATGATATTTTAGTTACAATTGGATTGATAATATCCGAATCTTGTCGGTGCAGATTTCGAATGGATCAGATATATTGAGATTGCATGTGCTATATTCATTCTTTATTTACAAGTTGAGATTCAATGTGTTTCTTATATGATAAAAAAAATATAGGCGTATAATATAGTATTTAAAAATGATAGTATAGATTTTATACTATACGTGCCCGGGTGAGGTTTATTTTAGGTCTCGTTCATAAATCAAACGTTCAAAATAAAATGCGAGATTTATCACTCTTGAATCTTGGGTGTATAGAAAATCGAGTTATGTAAAATAAATGGTATCTTGTGTGTCGAAATTAGATTTAAAAGACGTCAAGTGAATAAGTTGTGTCGAATTGTATAAAAAGGAAAATTGAACTTTATTAATATTAGGTTGGGCCATGAATAGTAATTGGATCCGTCTAGTGTTTAATAAGTATATTTGATCCGTCGTGGTCCTGCGTGTGAGCTCATTCCATAGTATTATGAATAACGTAACAACGTTTGAATTATAGAATGTAGTAAACAAAAAGTTCAAATTGGCTCGCAAAAATGGTCTAGTGAACAGTAATGATGGATTAATACTAGATTAGCGTTCACTAATGACTAGGGATTTCTACGGGTTGCTACATTACTTGCCATAATCTTGCTATCTTCAACCCATCATCCTAGCACCACCACCTTCATCATTTTTCCCTCTCTTTTTCTCCTATAGAACCGGCCTTCACTTTCCTGAATAATATGGAGAGATCTAGAGCCTCCTAGATTATAATAACTAGTCACAAGTTTGGCCTTTTGGCACCTTTAGTCCATTAAGTCTCTTTTCTCATACTTTGAACACAAACACTTAATAACACTTTTATAACTTATATAATACTTTACCAATTTTAGTCCCTTAGGTCCATTTTCATCTAGGGTGGGGTCCCAACACCTGGGAAACGGGTGTTACATTAGTCTTCTAACACGCAGCAGAAAATGAAGAACAGACTGTAGACTCGACCTTCTTCAAGATTATCTGTTCGGGGGAATAAAGTATCAACATCTTCATCTCACCAAATGCATCCTAGTTATCTTTCATATGAGAAATCAGCCAATAACGTACGCAAGAAATGATAACACCAAAGTAACAATTTGACCCATATCGTTGGTCACGGGTAACTTGTTGAAAAATTTCTCTCCCCCGAAGTTGAAACCATAGCACCAGAATCAATTAAGATCCGGAAATGCACCAGAATCAATTAAGATCCGTAGCACTAGGATCAATTAAGATCCGGAAATGCACTTTTCTTTCTCAAGATAGTTCCATCATCACGGGATTTTACACATTTCTCTCCCCTGCTGGTTACGATTTATCGGAATCAGCATAATGGTGTGTACGTGGAGTATTGGTATGTGCTTAAACACATACCATTTCTAGACCAAAACCGGACCCTGAATGACCATAAACCCGACCAAAATGCCAAATATATTGTGTTTTTGTGTTTTTGCATATGCAGGCACGGATATCGAAGAAAAGGACAAAATCAAGCCAAGAACTGGGAAACCGAGCACGAGATATGGAAGTGTTATTTGTAGCCGAACCCGAGGTCCCTCATATTTTCAGAGATTGTCAAATTCACCCTTGGATCTACTTTGGAATATGGCAAGAATGGTCCCTTGAAATCCTTAAATCTTATACACTCGGATTTGCTACTTAAAATTCCAACTTTAACAACTTGTCCAACCCATCACCCTTAATCCTAACATCACCCGCCCTTACCCAATCAAACTAAATCCTAAGCCCAATCCTTCCCATCCCACAAAACCGGCCCTCTTAAACTAAACTAATCACCTCAAGCCCAACAATCATTATACCGGCCCACACCTTTGCTAAATCTAAACCCGATCCAACAAAAAAGAATAAATCCCACTTCGGTCAATAACTACCACTCAGTCAACAATAAACAAACACACGCTCACACCCTTATCCTTTTCTCAAAAAAATACCGATCCAATATTTTACCCCAAAATCCCCAATCCGGAAGAACCCTAAATTTTAACCCGAAAAATTACCACAATTAAGGGTATCTTAGTCATTGCACGGACTTCGAGGAAGCATCTGACACAAGGAATGACGCGTGGCATCTAATGATTGGTCCGAACACCTCATCGAGGTTAATCCAAGGGTTGTGAACGAGTTGATGACAAGGTGATGAAATGGAGGGCTGTGATTAGAAGATGACGGCTATATAAAGGGGACTCATCACTCACATCGAGGGTTAGCTAGTTGGTTAGGAATTAGATAGTTAGTAGTTAGGATTAGGGGTAGGATTAAATTAGTTAGAATTATGTAGTTACTTTAGTTTAATTGTTGTTGCTTGTTATAATTTCGGGGTCAGTTTATTTGTACTCGGTTTGAGAATTTTTAATAGCAGTCGAATTCGGTTATTGGTACCTGTTCATCAGTTCAATTGTTTATGGTAAGTGTTTATTCTGGATCTATAAGCTCATTTGGATATTATTTTTAATGTTCATTGTTGTTTAGTTGTTTATCGATTTCCTTATAGCAGTTTGAAGACAAGATAAAAGTTGTTTTGATCGTTTGGATTTAGTTTGATAAGCTTTTACTTTGGTTGTGATTCTTGCCTCATTCGGATTTTAGCAATTCTTATAATTAGATGCCATTTGAAAGAAGCTTTTTAGGAGTTGTTGATTTCATGGATTAAGTATTCCTGTTAAATTAGTTTGCAAATTTCAGTATGTGGACTGTCTAAAAAATTAGTTGGCTGTTTATTTTTAGTATGTTGGTTATTTTTAGTATGTTGGTTATAGTGTTTTAGTATTGGATTGGTTTTAAAAAGTTTTGCGCCAAATCAGTTCACTCTGCTATGTTCTGCTGTTCTTAAAAGTCTGTTGTGATGATTTAAATAATTAGTATAAGTTTGTTAGAATTTCATAAAAGTAGCTTAAAAATTAGTAGATTAATATATCAGGATAAGTAAACCTCAATTTGGTGATTTATAGCTTATTGGACTGTTTTCAATAGAGGGTGAAAATCTTAACTGTTTTGTGTTCTAGCTGTATTCCAGCTTATTTCAGCTTCTTTGAATCCTTTCTTTTTCATAAATTTAGTAGTTTTTAGTTGTTAATTGAGTTGCAAAAGAAGAAAATAAAAAAAAAATTAGTTTAGCTAAATTGTAGTTCACATGAATCGAACCTGGGATGTGTAATGTTAGAAAAAACGTTTTTTTTTAGTTATTACAAAACAGCCCCTAGGTTTCAGTTGCTACATGTTTAGTCCCTGTCTTTTGTTTCAAACCGATTTCACTTTTAATCAAATTTCCAAAAGTACATTTTAAGTCCCTTAGTTTTTATAAATAGTTTCTTAATGTTCTTTTATAAAATTAGTTTTATTTAGCTGCAGTTTTAGTCCTTTCGTTTGTAATATTTGCATTTTAGCTTCATAATTTCACTAATAGATTTATAAATCTCGGGAATAGCCCGGGATTTGCATTATTTGCTTTCTTGTTGTGTGCATTTATTTTAATAGCGTAAATTGTTGATTTTAATTTTCCTTATTTTAGTGTAATCAATTCTAAAAAAAAAATCTAATCTTTCACGTTCACTTATTCACTTCACATTTTCACGACATCGAATCGACTTAAACGCCGTCAAACCTTCGTTGGGAGAACGACCCGGGGAAATATTTTCGCAAGTATTTCTTTGGAAAAACAAAAATAAAAACATAAAAACAAATAAAAATACAACATCAATAAAATGGCGCCGCTGCCGGGGAAGGCTTGAAACGTTGTCGTTGAGTCGTATCGTATTTTGTGTATTGAAGAACCTTCCCCGTGGAAGTTATCGTCTTGTTTTGTAAATAAATTGTTTTTGAAAAATAAAAAAATAAAAAAAAAAAATATATATATATATAAAAAATAAATAAATAAAAAACCATTTGAATACTTGTCACCAAGTATTCACAATACCAAAAAAAAAAAAAAAAAAAAAATCGAAAAATCAAAAATAAATAAATAAATAAAAAAAAAAAAAAAAAAAAAAAAAAAAAAAAAAAAAAACACTTTTCCTAAAGTGTTTTTACCATTAATAAACATCCTCGGTCTTCCGTTGAAGGAGGGCGGTTGTAAACCATTCCGAATAAACAACAAAACAAATCGTGAAATTAAACGTTATCGGACTACTTTAATTCTACAACCGGATAGCGAGTAGTTTTGAAGGAAACGGTTACGGATAACGTAACGGTTACCAAAAATAAAATAAATTTGTTTTCAAGGTTTTCCTTATACATAAAAATCCAAAAATATTTTTCTTTTCAAATTTATTTTCCATTTTTCTTTTGTGATTTTCCATGTTTCTAAATTTCAAAATCCCAAAAAATAATCTTCTTATCCTCTCATCCATTTGATTCTTCTTCTTTAACCCTCTAAACCGTATAATTCTATCTCTTTCTCCTTCTCATGTTTAATTCTTATTATAACTCTTCACCATTTTTTACCACAACCGTCGAAGATGACGGAACAAAAAGCATGGAAGAATTGTTATTTGAGGAGCAGAGGCGGGTTGTAATAGCTTTATATTGTACACATGACATTAATTACTCTTCGAGTGGCAATCCCACTCCGTCTTCTGAATCTATCCTCCCCGACTCTTCCAATCCTTCCCTCACACCGGTTGAGGGAAGTGACCCCGTTTTGGAAGAGGTCGATACTTCTCTTGCTAATGATAATTCCGATTCGACGATGGTTGATGACTCTACTTTTGATTCGGAGGGAGATATTCGTTTTCTTGAAGAGTTATTGAGTGAAGAACCATTATCTTCCCTCCTTCCGATGAGCAGTGAAGTTTTTGATGAGACCGATGATGATACGCTTCCAGATGAGGATGTTCCAAACGAAAATATCATTATTTATTCGAACCCTCTTTTTGAAACCGCTGATACGGATGAGATGCCGTTTGATCACGCTGCGGATGATGACGTTGAAAGTTATGCCGATTCTCACAATGAGTATACTCCGAGTATTGAAGACTCTTGTGGAGATATCGATGATGTTGAGGAATCGCGTTCCGATTATGAGTTCATTAGCTTAGAGGAGATAAAGGATTTTGACCTAGATGATGATGAGATCGAAGATGATTTACTTCGTGAAAAATTATCTAATATCAATCTTCTCATTTCCAAGATCGAAGCTTTAAATAATCCGACTCCGTCTAGTGATGCCGTGATCACCTCTTCATTTCCTATCCCCGATATGGATAGTGATTTCTTACCCGAGCTTGAAATTTTTCGTTTTGAAGAGACGAGTAGTGGCAGTCCCACTATTCATGCTGATATTTCTCTTCCGGATTATGAGCGTTTTGATTTTAAAATCGACTCTGAACTTAATTTGAATAATCTTTCCGATAATCCGTCACGTGACCCTCTTTTAGAGGATGTCGATCTATTTCTTGCTTCGGATGACTCGATACCACCGGGTATTGAGAATGACGAGAATGGTCTTATTGAAGAAATTAATGATGATGATTTACTTTCTGAGGCTGATTCATTTATCTTTGATTTACCATCTTCTCGTCCACCCGCGAAACCACCGGATGTAGATCTTGGATCCGGTGTGAATGAAGTAATTGATGGAGTGGTGGACGAGACTTATGATATTGATGATCCCGTGCTTGATATTTTCCCCACCCAACCCACCCATGATTCCAATGATGATTATGCTTTCACCATCCGAGTATTTCACCCATTCTTCACTTATCCCATCATTTCTCCATCTTTCCACTCCTCCAGGAGTGAGGATACCGTCTTCGACCCCGGCATCTCCATTCTTCGTGCCGGGTGTCCGTTCCACTTCCTCCCCCAAGATTAATTAAATTCGGGGCGAGTCTAAGCTATACGACTCGATAAATAAACAAGCGCTTCGTGGGAGGCACCCCATGCTTATCATTCTATCTTCTTATCTATTTTCTAATAAAGTGAGTGAGGAGGGATCCCCTCTTCCGTATCTTGTGTTTCGTGTTTTTTCTGTGATGTGTTCAGGAATGCCCGATGATGAAGACTCTCGTGCTCGTAGTTTCCTTCACGTTACTCGAGTTTCATCATCTGCTGCTTATCCGATATCCTAAATCTTATCGTTTTACATCTATCTTTTGGCATAATTAATAAACGGCCTTAGATTTATGTAGGAGAACCCTTACCTTTAAGACATTGAGGACAATGTCTCGTTCTAGTCTGGGGGGGTAATCTTGCGATTTGATTTTTGCCTTGCATTTTTGCTATTGTCTCGTGCAATCCCGTTTTTCCTTCAAAAATTGAAAAAAAATTCCAAAAAATGAGAAAAATTTTAAAATTTTTACAAAAATATAATAATTTTTGACATTTTTGTTGATTTTCCGCTGGAGAGAGTAGGAATAAAATTCTGACTTGACCGGGCGTGTTGAGCCCTTGCTTGTTCCCTTAACCGTTTATAATCTATAAGCTCGTGCTAGTCTTTTACACAAGGAGCTAGAAAACGCGAATTCTTTTTAAGAGTTTGCAAGTTCCCGTATTTGACTTTATATATGCATGGCTTGATTATAAGGCTAAGCATTCGCGGATCTTATTACTTAAGATTTTAAATTTGCGAAGAACGAGAAATGATAGAGTTGTTTATAAGTTAGATTGCTAAACGTGGAGTAGAGGATCTCTTTAGAGCTCATCGAAGTTATTTGTGGTTTTTTGTTCCCATCAGCTTGTTTCACCAAAAATATAAATATATAAATAAATTAAAGCTATTTTGGTTTTGGCGAAATTTAGTTTTTAATCCTTCTTAAGAGAATCCTTGCTTATAAGAGTTGGGTACACATCAAGGTACTGCCAGTGTTACGGTGTAATAGACTATTCCATCTTGCCGGCTCACAACCGATGTTGGGATTGTTATAAAAGCCGTAGGACTCGGGATTTGGCAAAATATAAAATGAATAATGAATAATAATAATAATCCAAAGCCATAAAAAGTTTTCTGCATCTTGCCGGTTCGCAGCCGATGTTGTAGACTTCTAATAAAGGCAGAGGAAAAATTCCAAGGTCATAATAGACTATCACATCTTGCCGGTTCGCAGCCGATGTTGTGATTGTTATAAAGGGCCAAGGATTAATAATAAGTGCTTAATAATGTTAAAAATGCCAAATTTCGACTCCGAGGTATCCTAATAAAGGCTTCCGTCTCTGGACTCGTAGATGAGTTGTTTCGGTCGCAAATAAAAGGGATATTCTCAAAATCGTGTTAAATCAGAGACCTTGATGTGGACCTCATTTTTGTTTGCAACGGTTTTCGAGGGAAGGTTTGGAAACTACTTAGCGTCTAAACTAGGTATCTTTATTGGATTAAAAATTATCGAAACGAGAATTCGAAGAAATTCATTTCTCACCAAAAATAAAATAAATAGAGAAAAAATAGGAATTTGGGAACGAGAAGTCCACAATTAGCTTTTTGAGTAGTGTTGGCAATCTAACTTGTAAATGACAATGATTTCGTTTTTAAGCTTAGTTTGGGGATTCGTGAAAAATCAGGAACGACGAATTTTATCCGTATGGTCACTTCTTTATGAGTCGTGTTTCCTGCTCCGTGATCCTAAAAGTTATCGTGAGATAATGATTTTCGACAAAAGCCGTCACATGAATAATGAGAAAAATATAAAAATACAAAAATAGAATAAAAGGAAAAATGGGGAGTTCTTATAATATTGCATGAGGACATTGCAATAGCTTAGTCTGGGGGAATTTTGGTATGTGCTTAAACACATACCATTTCTAGACCAAAACCGGACCCTGAATGACCATAAACCCGACCAAAATGCCAAATATATTGTGTTTTTGTGTTTTTGCATATGCAGGCACGGATATCGAAGAAAAGGACAAAATCAAGCCAAGAACTGGGAAACCGAGCACGAGATATGGAAGTGTTATTTGTAGCCGAACCCGAGGTCCCTCATATTTTCAGAGATTGTCAAATTCACCCTTGGATCTACTTTGGAATATGGCAAGAATGGTCCCTTGAAATCCTTAAATCTTATACACTCGGATTTGCTACTTAAAATTCCAACTTTAACAACTTGTCCAACCCATCACCCTTAATCCTAACATCACCCGCCCTTACCCAATCAAACTAAATCCTAAGCCCAATCCTTCCCATCCCACAAAACCGGCCCTCTTAAACTAAACTAATCACCTCAAGCCCAACAATCATTATACCGGCCCACACCTTTGCTAAATCTAAACCCGATCCAACAAAAAAGAATAAATCCCACTTCGGTCAATAACTACCACTCAGTCAACAATAAACAAACACACGCTCACACCCTTATCCTTTTCTCAAAAAAATACCGATCCAATATTTTACCCCAAAATCCCCAATCCGGAAGAACCCTAAATTTTAACCCGAAAAATTACCACAATTAAGGGTATCTTAGTCATTGCACGGACTTCGAGGAAGCATCTGACACAAGGAATGACGCGTGGCATCTAATGATTGGTCCGAACACCTCATCGAGGTTAATCCAAGGGTTGTGAACGAGTTGATGACAAGGTGATGAAATGGAGGGCTGTGATTAGAAGATGACGGCTATATAAAGGGGACTCATCACTCACATCGAGGGTTAGCTAGTTGGTTAGGAATTAGATAGTTAGTAGTTAGGATTAGGGGTAGGATTAAATTAGTTAGAATTATGTAGTTACTTTAGTTTAATTGTTGTTGCTTGTTATAATTTCGGGGTCAGTTTATTTGTACTCGGTTTGAGAATTTTTAATAGCAGTCGAATTCGGTTATTGGTACCTGTTCATCAGTTCAATTGTTTATGGTAAGTGTTTATTCTGGATCTATAAGCTCATTTGGATATTATTTTTAATGTTCATTGTTGTTTAGTTGTTTATCGATTTCCTTATAGCAGTTTGAAGACAAGATAAAAGTTGTTTTGATCGTTTGGATTTAGTTTGATAAGCTTTTACTTTGGTTGTGATTCTTGCCTCATTCGGATTTTAGCAATTCTTATAATTAGATGCCATTTGAAAGAAGCTTTTTAGGAGTTGTTGATTTCATGGATTAAGTATTCCTGTTAAATTAGTTTGCAAATTTCAGTATGTGGACTGTCTAAAAAATTAGTTGGCTGTTTATTTTTAGTATGTTGGTTATTTTTAGTATGTTGGTTATAGTGTTTTAGTATTGGATTGGTTTTAAAAAGTTTTGCGCCAAATCAGTTCACTCTGCTATGTTCTGCTGTTCTTAAAAGTCTGTTGTGATGATTTAAATAATTAGTATAAGTTTGTTAGAATTTCATAAAAGTAGCTTAAAAATTAGTAGATTAATATATCAGGATAAGTAAACCTCAATTTGGTGATTTATAGCTTATTGGACTGTTTTCAATAGAGGGTGAAAATCTTAACTGTTTTGTGTTCTAGCTGTATTCCAGCTTATTTCAGCTTCTTTGAATCCTTTCTTTTTCATAAATTTAGTAGTTTTTAGTTGTTAATTGAGTTGCAAAAGAAGAAAATAAAAAAAAAATTAGTTTAGCTAAATTGTAGTTCACATGAATCGAACCTGGGATGTGTAATGTTAGAAAAAACGTTTTTTTTTAGTTATTACAAAACAGCCCCTAGGTTTCAGTTGCTACATGTTTAGTCCCTGTCTTTTGTTTCAAACCGATTTCACTTTTAATCAAATTTCCAAAAGTACATTTTAAGTCCCTTAGTTTTTATAAATAGTTTCTTAATGTTCTTTTATAAAATTAGTTTTATTTAGCTGCAGTTTTAGTCCTTTCGTTTGTAATATTTGCATTTTAGCTTCATAATTTCACTAATAGATTTATAAATCTCGGGAATAGCCCGGGATTTGCATTATTTGCTTTCTTGTTGTGTGCATTTATTTTAATAGCGTAAATTGTTGATTTTAATTTTCCTTATTTTAGTGTAATCAATTCTAAAAAAAAAATCTAATCTTTCACGTTCACTTATTCACTTCACATTTTCACGACATCGAATCGACTTAAACGCCGTCAAACCTTCGTTGGGAGAACGACCCGGGGAAATATTTTCGCAAGTATTTCTTTGGAAAAACAAAAATAAAAACATAAAAACAAATAAAAATACAACATCAAGTATTAACTGGAAGCACTTTATCATTGAACATATAGCTCGTGAGAAGATGTAGATAGACCCAATCTACTAATAATACCATTTATAATGTCTAACTCTTTATCAACCCCCAGTATAAAAAACAACGGCTTTTTGTAGTGACTACTGATGGAGAAAACCCAGTATGACGAAATTGAGACTGAAGTAAAATAACCCAAACTTGTGACTTAAACTTGCACGATAGTGTGACTAAGAACCTATACTGAGCACTACAACGTAACTCCTTAAAGCATAGGTCGTTTCATATACCCATCCAACCTTCCTTAACTGTATATGAACCTCTCTCGAATTATCCACATCTTTGTGTGACACTGAGTACTACAACGTATCTCCTTTAAGTGATAGTTAACTAGGTCTTCGTCCATCCACCCCTTGACCTATGAAAACTAGATAAACCAAGACTTAATCACTACACCCATGAGTGCCCAAACAAGGATCTCGAAGAATCATGCATCCAACCAACCCCGATATCTTCAAGATACTAAGTACACGTACCCGTGATATTCTACTTCAACTTCAAATAAATAATAATGAATCATCCTTGTAGTCACAGTTGATAACATCCAAATTTAGCCATTGTCATTTGATTGTGAATCTTGATCAGGATCTTTTAAGCTATACGTGGTAGTTTTGAAGGTGTAGGCCAAGAATATTATTTGTGATGTTGGTGTGGTGAGTTTGAAATATGTCTCAAAATGAAATTCTAATGATACTAGAAAATTTTGAGTTTAGAAATTTTTACGCCAAATTTCACCGAAAAAAATTCGAATTTTGACCTAAAAAATTGAATTTTGGGCCAAAATTTTCACCATTGTACCAGAATTTGAATTTAGCGTAGAAATTCAACGTTAAGTAGCTCATACAAATTAAATTTTACTCAAATTTTCCCGCCAAAGTCGATAACTTGGAAACTTGATAAGTGAAGAAATTTGATAAGTCACAAACTTGATAACTTTCAATAGAAACTCGGTATCTCACAAACTTGATAACTTCACAAAGTTGATAGTCCAGAAACTCGACAAAGATCTTAGAAACTCGACAACTTAGGAAAGTCGACAACTAGAAAGTCGATAACTAGAAAGTCGACAGCTTGGAGAAACTCGATATCCTTAGAAACTCGACAAACTCTTCACAATCTCGATAACTATTGGAGAAACTCGACAAATAGAAAGTCAAAAAATAGGAAACTCGACAATTCTTCGAGAAACTAGATAAGTAACAAACTCGACAGGTCTCAAACTCGACAGACCAAACTCGGTAACTTCAACCTAACTCGGTAGAAGTTACAAACTCGATAGCACAAAGTCGATAGATCACTAGAAACTCGATAATTCACAGAAAGTCGATAGTATGAAACTCGATAGTGCAAGAGAAACTCGAAAGGTTATCAAACTCGATAACTTTTTAGAAACTCGATAGCAAGAAACTCACTAACTCGTGAGAAACTCGACAACACACAGAAACTCGATAAATGTGACTGATGAACAGTAATCGACACACCAAAAAATCACTTTTGTCACCTCAAAACCCCACGATTCGCCCCTGGTTAGCTCTAAAGCCAATTGTAAAGATCAATTAACACATTCAGGAGGCCGGGGGAACTCAAAATAAAGATTAAACATGGTATTATTAGATTAAAGAATGGGGGAAGCTGTGTGTGTTTTCTAGAGAGAGAAAGTAGAGAAACCACACACACCTCCAATGTTACAATGAGAATCCCACCCTCCTAGTTGTGACAAGGAGGGTATTTATACTACAAGACTAGCTTAAATCTCCATCATTTGCTAAACTAGACCTTGTACTTAGAAACTATTGCAATTCCCGACTATAACATAACTTTAAAGGCTAACAATCTCTATCTCTCGCAACTGTTGAAGCTTCTTGCTATTCCAATTGCCTTTTTACGAACACTTCACAAGCTAACATCAACTCTTTCCTTAAAGGAGGTTCACAACAATACTTGTGTTGATGCATTAATATTTACTGCAATCAATGTACCTAAGAATAATGTGAGCTAAAACCAACCTAAGTAGCAACATCAATGAACATAGCATCAATTAAGTATATGATGTAGAAATTCATGTGTTCACCTTTAAACATAGTTATCCCAAGTTGTAGATCTTCAAGACACTTGGAATAAACATGAGCCCATGATAAGCATATAAGGAAGTCACTTCCCTTATCAAATCAACCCGTCATTCTAAACTACTTCTGTCCATCCTAATGAACTATATGAGACCGATTTGTTTTGCAATTTAAAGCTTCAAGAAAGTACTCACATTTTAATACTTGGAGTAAATAATTGAGATGAGTAAAAGTAATGTAATGTTCAAATACTTATTTTGGGTAAACCAAAGACCAAACTTGTAATGTAGTTCACCCCTTTAATGTTGAAGTCTTGGTAAGAAATGTATTACAGATCAATGTCACAAGATGAAAGAAGCTCAGTTGCTTCAACATTCTAAAAATAAATAATGACTAGGCATATAAGTTGATTTTTAACTTAAACACATCATAAAACAAAATATGGTTACTAAATGACACCTCAATTTCCAAGTAAAATACAAAGATATTTTTTGACAATATGTTTTGCAAAGCAAGTATAAACTCAAATTAAAACCACCAACAACTTTCCTAGAAATCATTAGGGGAAAAATAGAGTATAAGCTACACATAACATTCCAAAAAGAAGAAAAAGTATATAAGTAACCAACAAGAATATAGTAAGAAAGTCAGCATCAAAGTAAAACAAAAAAACTTATCATATAAATCTTACAACAAAAATGAGCAACACCAGAATATCACTACATTAAGATTTAAATTAAAGAGAAACACCTTAGTAGTTAGATAAGTCGAAGATCCACGAGCTTAAACAACGCTACAACCCATATAAACTACAATGAAATATGAATTAAGCAAAGGCATAAGCTTCTTCATGACTAAAACTACTTAATTAAAAGAAGAATAAAATAGGGTTTTTGAAAAAATTAATCAGATAAAAACAAACAGAACATTAGTAACCTGACTGAAGTCGATGATGCATAAAGAGGAAGAATGATGGCCGATGATACAAACGGGATGAAATTAAGATCTACTTGTGTGAGGCAGCTGTAAAGGATGGAGATAAGTAGGGTTTTAGAAAAGGGAATTTATATATTGTTAGCATTTATAAAAAAGTGATTGTCATTTGTCATTAATATATTTTATGTAAATGTGTCGTTGTGTAATTAAGTTAGAATAGTCTATGGGCTTGTACTTAATATAATAGGTTAAAAGTTGTGTATCAATTAGTCCATGTAAAAGCCCATGATTAGTCCATGTCCATCCAAGTGAAAAACTATAAATACCCTCATCCCCTTCATTTGCAAGGTTGGATGCGTGCGATGTGTCGTTGCGGTTTAGCAGTTTTAATGCCTACTCAAGTTTTAAATTTATATTTAGCCGACTTATCAATAACACACACACTTAACGAGCAGTGTACCCGGTCAGTATGAATATAATGGTAAGTAGAGTGTCGATCACTAAGAGTGGAACGTATTATCTAGTTATTCTAATCAGTATTTTAATATATTAAGTTAGCTATTGATGCGTGGGTTTTGCAACCTTACAACAGGTTTTACCTCTCGAGGGATCTCAAGAGGCTTACAACCCCACCAGGCAGTGTACCTGACCGATGTAGTATAGTGTAGTGGTAAGTACGGGGGATTGATCGTTCTCCACAGGGAATAGTGTTCGTTAGGTGTGAAAGGCTACTCTAATTAGGTCTAAGGGTTGAGGAAGATTCTTTTTTTGTGTTTTTATATTTTTTATGAAAGCAAGTAAAATCTCGGGTTTGAAGGAGTGGGCGGAATTAGTTGCTAGTCAACTAACCCAAATTACTACAAATGCAAATAAAATAAATAACTGAAAATGAAAAGTTGGTGAAAACTTATGTGTAGAGAAATGTGTTCACTTAGATTTCCTTACTCCCTAACTATCTTTTACCGGTTGATTAGTGTGTATTAATTGCGTGGATGACGGGTGTATTCCTTAATACCAATCGTGGGGTGGCGTACGTACTTCCCCAACTCTAAAAGCTCCTACTTCACTCCTATGTCGAGCCGGCTAGGAAGCTCCTAACATGGGATCACTAGAATTCGCTTGTGCATTAAATACAACCATAAAAACCTTTAGTACGCATTTGGTTCATGTTTCTTAAGATGTTCAAGCAAGTTACCGAATAGGAAGTTAGCCAGTTTTCTTAAGCCTAACATAGATAAACAATCATCCAATACAACTAACAACACACTAATAACCAATAATCAATAGCTAGGTTTCATTAGATCTAAGCAAACACAAGATAAATCTAGCCTAACATGTTAAACAAAAGACAAGAACATGATAAAATCAAACAACACATAGACATATTGAATGATTAATTGATAACTTATCTTTCAATGTAACATGGAAGATCTCAAGGCAAAAAGCCTTGAAAAAGATGCTAAAATCGTCTTAGGGTTTTCTCCCAAAAATTCCACACTAAGTTCTCCCCCCTAATGACAAAGAATTGCAAAACTATATATAGATTTTTACATCTGACGGCGTCACCTTATGGAGTGTGACGCCGTCACCTCGCCGCTTCTAGGGTTCCCGGATGGCCTTCTTGACGCCGTCCCTCTTTAGCTCTCCAAAATCCGTTCTGGCTTATCAAGGCTTGACGCCGTCAGACCTTGAACGTGACGCCGTCCCTCTTTGAATTAAGCCGTGACGCCCTTGATCAGGTTAAAGCGTGACGCCGTCAGAATTCACATGCAATTTTCACTGGCTTATCATGAGTAAATTTCACATCCACCTTTTCTTGCCAAGCCATGACGCCGTCCAGAGTAAAATCTGACGCCGTCAAAGGTAACTTTTAGCCGATTTTTGAGACTTTGTCATTTTCTTCACTTTTATGCTCCAAAAACGTCCAAAATGCCTCCTTTTCCAGATTTCTCCTCAAAAGTACCTAAAATGACAAAAGGAGCGATTTAGGGCAATATTTGATCAAATAAATACGATTTAGGGCTTAAATGACCCCTTAAAAGCGGTACACTTTTCGCTTCATCAAATACCCTTACACTTGAGATTTGCTTGTCCTCAAGCAAATGCGCTTTTATTCTAATCAAAATACAGGTTAGGGGTCATTTAATGCAAACATAAAAGTAATTACAACAAATAATCGTTCCACTTCAATCATAATAAGCACGGAGATTATAAACTAGCACCTCACAAGTAGTGTTTAGATACTCACATCTCTCAAGTGTCATCAAAATAAATCTCATAAATGAAAACGGATAATATCTCTCACTACCTGTCATAGCAAATAGATTACCATAGGCTTGGGAAATGATCGAAAACCTCCTCCACTAGGCGTAAGCACCTAAGATAAACTATCAAAGAGGGCTTTTACATGGGTTATAACGTTAGGTGTAGGGAAAAGGAAAACACGGTTTTGTTGGATAAAGGATATTTTACTGGTGGCAAGTTAAAGATCTTGATTAATTACATGTACTATACAATGTTGCTAAGCCAAGACTCGACTCAATCTTAAGCTAGAAACAAAATAACAAAATAACAAAAACATAAAAATAAACATAAAATGAAATGGGATGGTAGTCCGTATGTTTTTTCTACTTTTCTTTTTCTCATTTTTTTGTATTTTTCTTGATTTTTCGATTTTTTTTTTTTTTTTTTTGACATACACTCTTGCCCTACCATCCAAAATAATACATCATAGGGGCATTGCATTCCCCTTACACTTGAACTTTTACATAACTTTACAATTAACTAATCTAATGACTCGAATTAAGATAATCGAAAAACTTGGAGTACTTTTTAAAATATTTAGCACATATGGGGGTAATAAATGATGTTCTTCCCCATTACTCCGTTACACTAGTACTTTACCCATGAGTCCCAATCGTCCCAAAACAATATGTACAAAGATATGACTCGACTTAGCAACCATGTAATCAACTAGATAATTAACTTGGGTTTAAACAAATGTTGTAACAATAATGCACTAAAAATGAGTGCATACAAGGTAGGCTAAGGCGATTTGGGTGTACATTTAAGCGGGGTGTAAACAAATTCTTCCTTTAAGTAAAATGCTTAAAGGTTGAAACGAAAAGATAGGCTCTGAGGGGTGTACTAGGGGTATCGTGTACTAAAAATGAGTACAACGCAAAGGGTGTGGGAGAATTACTTGACCAATGTAGCCAATGTAATTATAACAAAAACACAGGTGTAAAACAATGGGTTAATCCTAATGCCTCTTATCATGTAGTAAATCTAACTACACGAATGTAGTCTCACTTGTGGCCTTGGAATGGTCCTAACGCAAGTTCTAGAATCTAAGTGCTACCGGTACACACATCATAGCATAAATGCTTTTCCTACCAATTCTAGGGGCGAACCTCACATATTTGGGGGTGGAAAATTTTTTAGTGGTACGGTTTTTGTGCTAGTCATATAACTCCTATCCGTGAGACGCTCATTAAGATCAAAGTTTCACTCCTATATGTTGTAAAAAATTTTAAATTTGGCACTAAAATTACCTTAACAAGTATTTCTCTCAGATTTATTACACATCTACTATTAAACAAACAAAAATCAAGCGTAAGGGAGAACTTAGTGTGGAATTTTTGGGAGAAAACCCTAAGACGATTTTAGCATCTTTTTCAAGGCTTTTTGCCTTGAGATCTTCCATCTTTTTCAAGGCTTTTAAATTTGGCACTAAAATTACCTTAACAAGTATTTCTCTCAGATTTATTACACATCTACTATTAAACAAACAAAAATCAAGCGTAATAGCATTCTCTAATCGTACTTTTACCCTCCCCTTACACTTAAGATGAACATTGTCCCCAATGTTCAAATAACAAGATGTAAAAGCATAAAGTAAAAGAATGAAATCAAATACTCCCCTGATTCGCTCGGTGGATAATGAAGTAACACGGTTAAATCTTCTTCCAAAGTAATGTTGAAGGTCCATGACTAATGCATCGCCATAAGCTTGATTCAAAACATTTCCTTGTCCAAAATAACCTGTTAAACCTGAGAAAACAAACACGAAAACCTGCATAACATCGGCGGGATAAATCTATATATAAGGATATAATGCTTGTGGAATGATAATTTTGCAGATTCCTGGAGATTATAAGTTGGAGATTTAATAAAAACTTTTTATGAAAACAAAACTTTCAAAAATTTCTGAAAATTAAATCTGACGCCGTCAGGTTATAAACCCTGACGCCGTCAGAAATGACCTGACAAAAATTCTCATTTTAAGTTTCCGGAAAATTTCTAGAAAAACCTTTACCTTACTTCCTGGAAATCCTGCAAAACATCATTATGACTCGATACAAGCATTTGACTCAAACAAATACGAATATGTATGTTAATTTATTACTATTACGATTCATGTTCATATGTGTTCTAATAAACCAATTTAGATTTCTCTTACACTTATCTTTTGCAAAATACCTTTATATGTAGTTAAGACGAAGTTAAAAACAAAATAAAGCATTTTCACAAATTACTTTTGAACATGACTCAATACTAATAAAAATTAAACACACATACGGAAACAAATAAAAACAAACAAACAAACAAATAAACACACAAAGCAAATAAAATAAAGCTTGGGTTGCCTCCCAAGAAGCGCTTTTCTTTATTAACGAGTCTTATAGCTAGACTCAAAGTCACTCTACCTAGTATCGCTTATGCTCACGTATCCGAGTGTGAGCCATCTAATTGTTGCCTCATCTTTCTTGTATTCATCATTTAGCTCCAAACATCCATGATAGTATCTCTTATTTTTCTCATGTGGATATTTGAGCCCCTTCCTCTTATCATTCTCACTTAACAAATCAAGAGGCACAAGTCTATTGCAAGATTCAATGGAGAAGTTTTTAAACCTAGGATGTGCTCGGGGCATTTGGTAAGTAAAATCTTCATCCCCATCCGAGAATGTAATTAACCCGTCCACAAGTTTTTCGTCAAGGTTGGTCAACCTTTTGAAGGGTTCTCCAAAAATGACTTGAGTTAATTTATCATCAATAAATTCTCCTAAGTTCTCCATAACCATAAAATCCACCAAATACACAAAACTTCCAACGAATACGTGCAGTGGCTCAATCCTAGCAACAATGTTATCCCCTTGATATTCTAGCTCATCTACCATGATTTTATTATAATTAGCGCGAGAGATAATGTTCACAGGTAAAGATGAGTTAAGGTAAGCATAAAAATCATGATAACCAATCTTACACGGAAATTGCATGTTAAAGAGGCTATCCTTTTTGATCTTAGTCCTAGGGTCAATATACTTTAAGGGATCAATTTCCTCTTTTCCCCATTCCTCGTTAACTACTTCTCCATTACCGGAATCCTCATCGGAGTCTGAGTAGTAAAATGGACTAACATAGTCATTCTCATGGTCAGACTCCTCCATCTCAAAATTGTTATCAAAGTGGTGGTCGGGTGAAAAGTTGTTGTTTTCTATGATGGGGGCGGGAACGGGTAGTTGAAAGTTTGCACGGCGGAAAATACGAATAACAGGGATCAAATGATCAATGTTACTCATGAGGTAAGTGGAAGGTATCACAAACAAAAGTACAAAGAAATAAGATAGACTAAAGAAAACCTAGAAAAAATAAAATAAAAATCTCACTAGAAAGGAATCTAGTGAGTAGACCTATAAAGTAAAAATTCAACCTAAACAATAACTATTCCCCGGCAGCGGCGCCAAAAACTTGATGCGTGGTTTTGCAACCTTACAACAGGTTTTACCTCTCGAGGGATCTCAAGAGGCTTACAACCCCACCAGGCAGTGTACCTGACCGATGTAGTATAGTGTAGTGGTAAGTACGGGGGATTGATCGTTCTCCACAGGGAATAGTGTTCGTTAGGTATGAAAGACTACTCTAATAGGTCTAAGGGTTGAGGAAGATTCTTTTTTTGTGTTTTTATATTTTTTATGAAAGCAAGTAAAATCTCGGGTTTGAAGGAGTGGGCGGAATTAGTTGCTAGTCAACTAACCCAAATAACTACAAATGCAAATAAAATAAATAACTGAAAATAAAAAGTTGGTGAAAACTTATGTGTAGAGAAATGTGTTCACTTAGATTTCCTTACTTCCTAACTATCTTTTACCGGTTGATTAGTGTGTATTAGTTGCGTGGATGACGGGTGTATTCCTTAATACCAATCGTGGGGTGGCGTACGTACTTCCCCAACTCTACAAGCTCCTACTTCACTCCTATGTCGAGCCGGCTAGGAAGCTCCTAACATGGGATCACTAGAATTCGCTTGTGCATTAAATACAACCATAAAAACCTTTAGTACGCATTTGGTTCATGTTTCTTAAGACGTTCAAGCAAGTTACCGAATAGGAAGTTAGCCAGTTTTCTTAAGCCTAACATAGATAAACAATCATCCAATACAACTAACAACACACTAATAACCAATAATCAATAGCTAGGTTTCATTAGATCTAAGCAAACACAAGATAAATCTAGCCTAACATGTTAAACAAAAGACAAGAACATGATAAAATCAAACAACACATAGACATATTGAATGATTAATTGATAACTTATCTTTCAATGTAACATGGAAGATCTCAAGGCAAAAAGCCTTGAAAAAGATGCTAAAATCGTCTTAGGGTTTTCTCCCAAAAATTCCACACTAAGTTCTCCCCCCTAATGACAAAGAATTGCAAAACTATATATAGATTTTTACATCTGACGGCGTCACCTTATGGAGTGTGACGCCGTCACCTCGCCGCTTCTAGGGTTCCCGGATGGCCTTCTTGACGCCGTCCCTCTTTAGCTCTCCAAAATCCGTTCTGGCTTATCAAGGCTTGACGCCGTCAGACCTTGAACGTGACGCCGTCCCTCTTTGAATTAAGCCGTGACGCCCTTGATCAGGTTAAAGCGTGACGCCGTCAGAATTCACATGCAATTTTCACTGGCTTATCATGAGTAAATTTCACATCCACCTTTTCTTGCCAAGCCATGACGCCGTCCAGAGTAAAATCTGACGCCGTCAAAGGTAACTTTTAGCCGATTTTTGAGACTTTGTCGTTTTCTTCACTTTTATGCTCCAAAAACGTCCAAAATGCCTCCTTTTCCAGATTTCTCCTCAAAAGTACCTAAAATGACAAAAGGAACGATTTAGGGCAATATTTGATCAAATAAATACGATTTCGGGCTTAAATGACCCCTTAAAAGCGGTACACTTTTCGCCTCATCAGCTATACAACCTAATCTAACGCAAGGGGGTTTCAGCCTGAGAGACTGGCACGATTTGGTTGCAATTAAATAATAAACTAAACCAATAGGCACGAATCAGCAAGTAGCACACACGTACACAGATAAATACTCGAGACAATAAGAGGGCTGTCCTTAAGATAAGTAGTTTGTCACTTGTTTTATTGCTAGTGTTATATGAAGTGTATAGTTCGATGCAACGCACCGAGATTAAGTCCTTTCTCGTTGGTTCTAATCTTATCGGCGAGTAAACCCTTAATGATTACTTATGACTATCCCGTTTATCTTTCTCCTACTTTTCTACAGACCATAGAATGCATAGGCATCTAATAAACAGGCGAGGGCAGAGGCATGGCGACCCGATCAACGCTCAGCTAGCCACAGAGGTTATCAATGCACTAATAAAAGTCACCAATGACATCAACATATAAACTTTAATTAATGAGAAAGCAGTTTTAAGGGAGTGCAACCTTTCCGTTGTCACGTTACACAAGCCACCAATCTTGATGAATTAAAGTTTACTAACACAATAAAACAAAACTACTTAATGAATTAAACATATGCAGCACCTTCTTACAGCTCTTGTATCTTTGATTTGGGTGTGTCTTGTGCTGCTACCTTGACTGAATTCGTCCTTGGTTTCTGGTCTTCGGTCTTCTGTTCGGGACTAAAGGCTCTTAATTCGTCTGGTCTTTGGGGTATTTATAGTTACCGTCTGAGGGTAAGATGCGGCGCATCTTGTAAGTAGATGCGGCGCATGTACTTAACTTCGCGTGGGGTCCAAGATTATAATATTCAGGAATATTCGTACACCGCCAGAAGATGCGGCGTATCTTCATCTTTGGATGCGGCGCATGTCCTCTTGTATCTTGGATCGTATCTGGTGAAATATTGATAGTGATGCGGCGCATGTAATGAGTGAGATGCGGCGCATCTGGAGCAGAACAAGTTGGTTATTCTTCGTTGACCAAAGTTTCATATGCGGCGCATGGGATAAATCCATGCGGCGCATTCTTCAAAGTCAGGCAGTGGTCTTCATTCTCTTCATTCCAACAACCAATTCCAATCTTGATCATTTTACTCCGTTTTTAGTCCATAATCGCTAAGTTTCACCAAATGCTTGTTTTCAACTGAGAATTACAAAAGTAAACGATTAAGTATCAATCCTCATACATAATATAGTAAAACAAGTCAAATTAATAGGATAAATGATAGTAATGAAATGTACTTATTTGAGTTCATCAGAAGGTTAGATGTGTGGGTGCTTTAGGGTTGTATCAAGAGATTAGTGTTTGTAATAAACTTTATCTCTCTAGTTTCGCTCACTAGAAATCCTGAACCACTCTTCTCTCTTTGATTCATATTGATTGTTAGTGTGTATGATAGGATAGATTTAAGGGATAACAAGTGGTATCAATAGCCAAATAAGGATTTAGGAGAATTTTTCTAGGGCTGGTTACTATTCATCAGCTTATAGCTTCGAGTTTGTTTGATTCCTTTGAGTTTCTGTCAAGTTTCTTCGAGTTTGAAGTAACTTGATCAGATCCTTCGAGTTTAGTGAAGTTCTCTGAGATTCTACAATCCTCCGAGTTCCTAAGTTAGGACTTCGAGTTTCTCGAGTTTCTTAAAGTTTCTGAGTTTAGAAATCTTTTGAATTCTCCGAGTAAGTTAAGACTTAGAATCCTCCGAGTTTCTAAGATTAGATCCTTTGAGTTTCTAAGGTCTTTGAGTATCTTGAATCCTTCGAGTATCTAAGTAAAATCCTCCAAGTTTCTTTGATTAAAATCCTTCGAGTTTCTGTGATTAAAATCCTTCGAGTTTCTGTGATCATCTCCGAGTTTGGATAGCTTAAAATACTTCGACTTTGTATAACATTCTCCGAGTTTCTGAGTAAAGGAAATCCTTCAAGTTTGTAGATTAAATCCTCCTAGTTTCTTAGATACTTCGAGTTTGTTGATTCTTCAAGTTTGTGGATTCTTCAAGTTTGTTCCTCCGACTTTCTTAGCTAGTCTAAAGTCTTCAACTTTCTCAGAATTAGTTTAAGGTTCTTTGACTTTAGACTTATAAAGGGTTCTTCCACTTTGGACTTATAAAGTGTTCTTCGACTTTGGACTTATAAAGGGTTCTTCGACTTTGGAATTATTAAAGGATTCTTCGACTTTGGATTAATACAAGGATTCTTCGACTTTGGATTTTTGGACATCGACTTAGGAACTGAGAAAATAATTTTTTAAGAACTCCGAGAAAGAACTTAACTTCAAATGAACCTTAACCAACAACAAACACAACTCCTATTTTTTTGAACCGATCTAACATCATCTTAATCATAGAACTTCATCAATGACGACTCAGCAAGACATCCATGTAGCCGGTGCAGAAAACCATCCTCCTATGCTAGAAAAAGGTGGATATCTTCAATGGACGAGCCGTATGCTTCGCTATATCAAAACCAAACCTGATGGACAAGGTAAACACCTGCTCAACTTCCAGAATGGACCATTCAAGCCTTGTCAGATTCTAGACCCTGGAAATCCGAATGACACACCTCCTACTCTACCATTCCTTCGTGATCAAAGAGAAGATGATTACACAATAGATGATTAGAAGCAAATTGCAGCTGATGACTTGGCAATGCACTTAATTCAACTTGGTTTACCACGTGAGATCTTTGCTGCTGTTGACAGTTGTGAAACTGCTTATGATATGTGGGAACGAGTTAGAAGGCTTTGTCATGGCACATAAATTGGGCAACAAGATGTTGAAAACAAGCTGCTAACTAAATGGGAGAAGTTCACATCCAATCCAGTGGAACCCATTGAATGTTACTACACTAGGTTTTGCACTCTAATGAACGAGCTCATCAGAAACAAGTTAGCACTAAGACAAATTATTCAAAACATCAAGTTCATCAACAATCTACCAGAAGAATGGGGACGATTTGTCACGATTGTTAACCAAAAAAAGGACCTTCACCAGGTGAACTATGATCAGCTCTATGACTTTCTAAAGCAAAACCAACCAGAGGCGAATGAAGTCAGGAAAAAGAAGTTAGCAAAGCAACATGATCCTCTTGCATTAATTGCTCAAACACCAACACCTTTACCAGTGACTACACAACCATCTTCATCTTCTACTCAGAACATCATGCAACAACAATATGTTCCACAACAACCATTCTACCCACAACAACAACAAGTCATTCCACAACAACAATACCCACAATACCCAGAACCAGAATTCACTGACAACGATGTGTCCACTGCTGCTTTGACTCAAGCATTTGCTTACCTAACAAAGGCATTCCAAGGACGTTTCTCTACACCTACCAACAACAACCAAAGGATTTCATCGAACACTCGCAACAGGCAGATTGCACAGCCGAGTTTCAACATGGGTCATCAAGGACAATTGATTGGAGGTTATGGGAATCAGCAGGGATATGCTCCTAGATATCAGATGGGTAATCAGAATGCAGGGCAGTATGTAGGAAATCAGATGGGTCAGTATGCAGGGAATCAGATGGGCCAAGTTGTTGGAAATCAGAGGGGTCAGAATGTTGGTGATCAGTTTGGGAATGTTTCTGCTCTAGTGGCTGGGAATATGAATCAGGGAAATTTGTTAAAGTGTTTTAAGTGTCAGGGAGTCGGTCACATGGCAAGGAAATGTCTCACCAAGTCGAAAAAGAAAGATCCAGCTTATCTGCAGAAAGCATTGATGTTGTCACAGAAGGAAACGACTGGGTTACAGTTGAGTGCAGAAGAGAATGATTTTATGGCTCTAATGGATGATATGGAAGACCTTGAGGACATCGACACAAACTGCATATTCATGGCAAATCTTCAGGAGGCTAAGTACGACAGGGATTCTGAAGCACCTCCTGCTTATGATGTCAATGCAATCTCTGAGGTACCACCATTCACTACATGTCATAATAATGAAATATTTGATATGTCACCTCATGAGAAACATCATCCTGCGACTCCTGCACCCACTTATGATACATATATGAACATGCCAAGTTGTAGCAATACTAATTTGGCAACTCCAGATATGGATCCTAATGGAGGCCTCGAGTCGCAGCATATTGAGAATGATGAGGAAATACATGCGTTATTTGAATCATTATTGAGCAATTGTAGTGTTGAAATTGAAAAAGTCAAAAAGGTCAATCGTGATGTTAAGGCCGCGAATGAAAAATTGACAGCTGAGCTTAAGAGATATAAGGTGAATGAAAAAGCTTTTGAATTTAATAAAACACGACAGTCAGAATTAGAAGATGGTTACAAAAACTCCGTTTTAAGAGAAAAACAATTGCAAATTAAGTTTGACACCCTCGATGTTAACTTAAACAAGAAAATAACATCCTTAAACACGGAAATTTCAGATTTATAAAACCAACCTTCTAAACAAAAATCAAATTGTTCTGATCTTCAAAAAGAAAAGAAACAGTTGAAAGCAGATTTTTCAAAACGTGAAAATGACATTCTTGATGAAATCATTGAGAAACAAGAAACAATTAACAAGTTGGAAAATTTGCTTGTAAAAACGGGTCATTCTGCTCAAACAATACACATGCTAATTAAAGATCAAAACCTGCTTTTACACACAATGAAGAAAATGGCTATCGGTTGTGAAAACCCGTATCATCTCATGAAAGCTCAGAAAGAACAGAATGTGTTGTATAATGGTAATTTGATATATGCTAAACATGATCCTCATGAGGTTCGGGATTCTGATGAAACGATTGAGCTTGTCGAATAGAGTAGAATCAAAATGAGACAAATGAACCCAGAAGTCAAACCAATTGATTATAATAAACTTAACATACTTTCTAGCGTAAATTTTGTTAAACAACAATAAACACCAAAGGATTTCAAAATACAAGTTGTTTCAACAATACCAAAAGTTGTGTCCAAAAATCTTTCAAATCTGGAACAAATGTCCTCTAGCAACCCTTTTAACACAAGTGAAGGTAGAAGATATTTGGATGATCTTAAAGATAGAGTAAAAACACTTCAAAGTATTGTTGAATCCAAAATGAATCTTAGCATCAGCAACTGGCATTCAAGTTTTCATAATGAAATGAAAAAGGTGTTTCAAACAGAAATTACTACTCCACTCCACAACATTAGTGCGAGAGTAATTCATGTTGAACATGCAATTTTAAAAGAAACATCCAACTTTGTCAAGGACCACAAATCCCTGCTGAAGGAAGCTAATGAAAACATTGTACGCATCAAAGTTTTGGAAAACCATAATGATACTCTCTTCGAAGTAGCTTTGTCGACTGATATTATGTTCATTATTTATCAAACATATTCTGTGGAAGACAATGAAAGACTTCGAGCTGAGACTTCTACAATTGCTTTAAAATATGAAAATGCTCTCGCAAAACTGGAGAAAGAAAATGTAACATATTTTAAACAACTGGATCGGAAAAAGGAAGAATGCAAGTATGACAAATTGTCGTATGAGCGTGCTTACAAAAACATGAAAGAGCAAAATGATCTTTTGAAGTCTCAGCTTGATAGTCAAAAAGGGAAGGGTGAGGAAACTAAGTTTGCAAAACCATCAACTTCGGACAAACCGGTTGTAAAACAAAAAATGTCAATTTCTCAATGTGTTCCAAAAGCTGATGTGATAATTGATTTGACAAAACCAGTCACTCCAACACCCTTGCCCAAGTTCAATGAAAAAGAAAAAGGAAAAGCGGTTGTCGAAACATCAAATGTGATAGCACCTGGCCTTTATAGGATTAGTCCCACTACTGTGTCTGCCTCTACATCTCAAACATATAGGGCGATAAACAAGAGTGTAAAAGATAATCCAAAAGAGTCTAGGATTGCTAAAACAACTTCAAAGGACAACAAGATAAATCCTAATGTGTGTGCCTTACCTTCTACAGGAATAGAAAGCACCTCTAGGAGCAGCAGACTAAAGCCTAGGAGCAATACAAGGAACAATAGAGTCTCGCCTGCCTCTGAGAGTAGATGCAAGAATAAAAATGAAGAAGTAGAAGAACACCCTAGGAATCTATCGCTTTCGAATAAGAAACATATGTCATCTAGATGCAATGTTAAAAGTACTGATTCTAGTGCATGTAATGACTCTGTTTGTTTAATGTGCAAGAAATCTTTGTCTAAAAATGTCTGTGATGATCATGTTTCTAATAATGTGAATGTGCATGCAATGCCTGAACAGAAAGATGTTCCTCCAGGAACTAGTGCTAGGTCTAGATATGTTAAAAGACTTATTGCAGCATCTAGGTCAACCACTAGTAGCATATTGCCAAGGAACTATCTTAAGTTGTGCGTATGGATACCAACGGGTAGAGAATTCACACTAGTAAATGGTAAATTAAAAAAGGCTCCAAGAGAACAAGTAAAAACCTTCTATGAATGTGATTCGTCTGTTACCCCTAACCCCATGGAACCAAATGATAAACGGTTTCCAAATGCACAATCTTCTGTTATTGGCAGGTTATCAAAATATGTCTTTGGATCGTCGACTTGGGTTGCTCCAAGCACATGACCGGGAATTTGAAGCTGCTGATCAACTTTGTATGGAAGTTCATGGGAACTGTACGCTTTGGAAATGATCATGTAGCAGCTATTCTGGGTTATGGAGATCTTCAGTTTGGGAACTACTTAATCACTCGTGTTTACTACGTCGAAGGGTTGGGACACAACTTGTTTTTAGTCGGGCAGTTTTACGATGCAGATTTAGAGGTTGCATTTAGGAGAAACACTTGCTTCGTTAGAAATTTGGTTGGAGATGATCTCTTAACTGGGAATCGTGGCACCAACTTATATGCTATCGACATCAACCAAATGGCCTATTCATCACCAATTTGTCTCATGACAAGAGCATGCGAAACAAAGTCCTGGTTGTGGCATAGATATTTATCCCATCTCAACTTTGACACCATCAACAAGCTTGCCAAAGACAACATCGTCAACGGTCTCCCAAAGTTCAAATACACCAAGGATCATCTAAGTCCATCCTGCGAACAAGGAAAGAGAAAAAGGGCAACATATAAACCCAAAACCGTACCCAGTTCGGTAGATAAGTTGCATATGTTGCATATGGACTTGAGGCAGTCAGGATTTTCTTAGCCTATGCAGCTCACAAAAACATCACGGTCTATCAGATGGACATCAAGACGACTTTCTTGAATGGAACTCTGAAAGAAGAAGTGTATGTAAGTCAGCCAGACAAATTCGTTGACAAAGATCATCCAGACTACGTCTATAAGCTAAAGAAAGCCATTTATGGTTTAAAACAGGCTCCAAGGGCGAGGTATGACGAACTATCATCTTTCTTGCTGCAAAATAATTTCACCAAATGAACAATAGACCCGACCTTGTTTACTAGAAAATTCAAAGATGACATTTTGATTGTTCAGATTTACGTGGATGACATAATCTTTGGGTCCACTAATCCGAAACATTCAAAATATTTTGAAAATCTCATGAAAAGCAAATTTGAAATGTCCATGATGGGGGAACTCAAATTCTTTCTTGGTTTACAAATTCATCAATCCCCACGTGGTATTTTTATAAATCAAGCTAAATATGCAATTCAGATTTTGAAAAAACATGGTATGAAAAATTGTGACTCTGTTGGTACTCCAAGGGTCACTTCACCAAAAATAGGCGCTGATTTATATGGGAAACCCATGGATCCAAAGAAATATCGGAGCATGATTGGTTCTCTCATGTACCTCACTGCTAGTCGACCCGATATTCATTTTGCTGTCTGTTTATTAGCACGGTTTCAGGCAAGGCCTACCGAACTTCACCTCCAAGAGGTTAAATGGATCTTTCGGTACCAACGAAGAACCATTAACATGGGACTTTGGTATCCGAAGGATTCGGAGTTTAAACTAACAGCATTTTCAGATGCGGACCATGCCGGTTGCCAAGTTACAGTAAAAAGTACATCAGGTGGAGCACAATTTTTAGGTGAAAAGCTAGTAGGGTCGTCATCAAGGAAACAAGATTGTACGACGCTATCAACCGCAGAAGCCAAGTATGTGTCTCTATCTGCGTGTTGTGCCCAAGTTCTATGGATGAGGACACAACTCACAAATTATGGCTTTACTTTCGACAGAATACCTATGTATTGTGATTCGAAAAGTGCCATAGCCATCTTGTGCAATCCAGTGCAACACACGAAGACCAAGCATATTAGAGTCCGCTATCACTTCATAAAAGAGTACGTTGAAAATGGTACTGTTGAATTATTTTTCTTGAAGACTGAATACCAACTCGCCGATCTATTTACTAAAGCCCTTCCAAAAGAGAGGTTTGATAACTTAGTTCGACGAATTGGCATGCGAAGCCTAACTCCTGAAGAGTTAGAAATTCTTATCGAATCTTCTTGAATATTATCTCACAAAGCTTCGCATGTAAATATTTTTGAAAAAAAAAATACAAATTTTGAAAAACCAACAAAAACAAAATATAAAAGTAGAAAATTTTCAAAAATACAAAAACAATATAAAATATAAAAACCAAAAATATTCTTCTCACGACATGTCTCTCGTATAATCGATATTCTGTACGTATCTAGAAATGTCATTCAACAATGATACGGATGTGTATAGATGCTTGAGCGAGAGTTCATTTAAAAGTTTTCAAAACATGTCGTTTCTCAAAATTTCTTAAATACGGCTTTCGTATGATCATGGATTGAATCTCAAAAAGAGCTCGACTCAGATCTGAACCCGCGAATTGACGAAAATCAAATGTCTGTAATCGAAAAGACTTGTCCGGGACGGGTAAAAATTTCAAGCTGGTTATCCAGTGATGTAAACGTGTCTCGCAAAGGACTTGTCTGAGTATAATATACCAATTCAAGAGATTATCTTTGAATATGACCGGGACGGGTAATAATTTCAAGCTAGTCCATCTAGTGATTTAAACGTGTCTCGCAATGGTCATGTTCATTGAAAATCAATCAATTCATAAATGTGCGAACTCTATCCAACATGTGCAAATTTATCTCAAAAATGCATGAGCACATGTGAAGGGGGAGTATTTCAGAAAATGCAAAACTCTAGAAGTGTTAACAAAAATGTGCTTAATCATAAACACTTTGAGAGATTTTCACAAAAGGTTTTATGGCAAGTGATCAACAAATCTAGGATAACCATGGAGTAATAAGGTGATTATGGTTAGGTAATGTCCAATGATCCGCCAGAGCCGGAGGGATCTACCCAAGGACAATTCCAGTAGATTAGAATTAGAAGTCCTTAGGTAAGATTGAAAAAAGGAGTAAAATGAGAAAGGGAAAGAAGGGGTTGAAGAATGAAAAGAAAAGTTTAATGAAAGGGTGAAAAGAAATAGCCCTCCATGAAAACTTTGGGCAGAAATCGGGTCAATACATCTGCTATCGGTTATCACAAAGTTGATACTGATATTGAAGACAAGATGTCATGGATCCAGTGACGCGCTGCACCACCCCTCCTAGCCACTCAGATATCTCTTAAAAGATATTTGTTTCATTTCTCACGGAGAACACTGCATAATCTATCGGCCTCTCATTCCGAGATGTGTTGATATTGAAAAGGTGGCACTCTGCTCCATGCCTCCGACTACTAAAACCAAAATTCACATTATCGAGTCTAGAGCCATGAGATTCATTAAAAGATCTCTTAGGATACACTTCCATTATTTTACCCTTGTGTTCGCCAAAAAGGACACAAGGTGTACAAGAGTCTTAATGAGATCCAAGGATATGCCTTATTTATCATGATGGTTATTTGCTTCAAACGGTCTACAGTCGTGAAGTGATACTTAGGTATACTTCAGCGGCTCACCTGGATTGTGGGTATACTTCGGTGTATCTGTTGTAAGCCTTCTTGAGGGCGTCCAATTCAGGAACAGCCTTTGTAAGGATTAAAGAGGGTTTTCACACTATTCTGTTAATTCTCTCAAAGTCTGAACCTGTAAGTGCTGGAAATCCCGCCAAGGAGATTCCTTTCATGAATTGAGTCCTTATGACGTGGGTCTCTACTTGGATTTATCCATAGTAGTGATAACTGTCCCTCACGGGATTAGGACGGCTGATGTGCCCGACCAAGGTGAATGGAATCAAGACATTCATCAGTAAAACAATCGTAGTGGTCGATTCTCTAAGAAAAGTCCACCGTGATCGATTGGTGAGTTCATTTAACACGTAGCAGTTACTGAAGAAAGTCCCCAGGAGAAAGACCGAACACCATCATCTATATCAAACATCTTCACCTTTACATACTCATACTTATGAAGATCATCCTCAACAAAGCTCAAGTGTAAAAGTTCAAGACAAAAGGATCAAGTTAAAGACAAAGTGTTACGACAAAGTCAAAAGGCTAATCAAGATGTCAAGAACAAGTTCAAGTATCAAGTGAGGAAGACATAAGTATGAAGCTCAAGAGGTATGAGTATGTTGGAGGATACGACGCTGTAAACACATGAATATGTTGATCAAGGCAAGAACGATCAAAAGATGATTACTTTGAAGATCACATAGCATGAAGGAACAAAGAAGCAAGACTATTCTACAACGACACAATAAGCACAAGACAATGAAGACGAAAGACTTAATCACACGGAGCATCATTTGAATGACCATCCCTTAGGGGGAGATTGTTAGCATTTATAAAAAAGTGATGGTCATTTCTCGTTAAAATATTTTATTTAAATGTGTCGTTGTGTAATTAAGTTAGAATAGTCTATGGGCTTATACTTAATCTAATAGGTTAAAAGTTATGTATCAATTAGTCCATGTAAAACCCATGATTAGTCCAAGCCCATCCGAGTGAAAAACTATAAATACCCTCATCCCCTTCATTTGGAAGGTTGGATGTGTGGGTGCTTTAGGGTTGTATCAAGAGATTAGTGTGTGTAATAAACTTTATCTCTCTAGTTTCTCTCACTAGAAATCATGAACCACTTGATGTGCCCGGTTCGGTGCAAGTTTTAAATTTATAAAGGGTGAATTACCGAATCTAATAACAACACATACGAGCAAGTATACTCGTCCGTTGTAGCAAGATTTTGATGGTAAGTCGGGATCGTTCGCAGGGATTTGTGTAGTGAATCGAATTGCAAGTTAAAAGCAACAATCTCAAATAAGCAGCAATGATGTAATAAAAATTCAAATGATTAAAAACTACACTTGCTTAGACTAGTATACTCCAATTGACTAATATGATTGTGATAACTTTGGAAAACATGTTGGTTGTGATAATTAGTTTTGACACTAATCTATTGTTCCTACAAATTAAACCTTCGTCAAGATTTTGGTTTATAAAAACAAGCATTACGATTAACCAATCAATTCAAGATCAATTCAAGGTTCATGAGTTGGTGTTCCTCAAACACAAAAACAATCTTTTGTCTAATCAAACAAGCTTAGGGAATGGTCAATACAAAAGGTAACCAATTATAGACAAAAGGTCACAATTGAAAGCAAACTATTAATCTTTCGACCTTTAAAGTGGTTTACAATCAATCCGTTTTGATAGACAAAAGCTTTTTCATTACAATCACAATTAAGTTCCTTTGGTTAATCAAGAATAGTGGTAGACAACAATCATTCATAGACAAATGATTATAACTAGTGGAATAACAATAGTTCTTTCAACCCTTAAGATTACGAGCACTAGTTAAACTTGATTTCCCAAATGTCACTATGAAACTCTATCACAATTGGTTCTTAGAATTGACTTGAAATTGAATTAAAACATGTTATCACAATCATATGTAAATCAATGAATAATACACATCATCTAAGCAAGTGCACAAAGGCACTAGCCACTCATAGCAAACATAAATGTAAACTCAATAATTTGAACATTAGAAACCATGATTGAAAGTCTTACAATGATTTGGAAATAAGATTACAAGTGAAAGACAATGATTCCACAAGCAATGAAAATGGTTAATTCGACTTTCTCCCTTCTCCTGGACTTATGGACGAATTTCTTGAGTTTCCTCTGTGAATTGTTCTCTCCTAGCACTTGTTTAGCATGTGTATATCTCTCTAGATTGATTGGTATATAAATACTCAACTAATGGTTCCATAAATTGCTCCAACCAAGGGTCTAAGTGCATAAATGCTTCTCTTGCTCTCCAAGTAGTATTGAATGGTTAGAATAATGACAAGAAGGGCCTAGAACCGGAGTTATAAAGTCACAATCCTTAATAAAGAAGTCTTGGGTAAAACAGCGACTTCCAACCGATCGGATGGAATGGTCTACCGATCGGTTAGTCTTCTCGGTAAATCCACTTTCACTCCATCCGAATCGGTTGCGGGCGGCGACCGATCGGATGGTGATGGCTGCTGAACCTTTTTCTTGATCTTTTGCGTATGACTTGTTTCTCGGACGTAGCTCTTGATTCTTCGGTCTTTCTCTTTATCCTAAAGCTTATGAACTAGACTACTTGGACTTTAACTCCTTGAAGTACCTTACGAAGCGGAACTTGACACAAGATTCACATGAAATCTCAAATACTTCCTTTTTCTTCATTTTTTGCATCTTTTCCATCCATTTTCCTGTCTTTGGCTACAAATGCTTTGCAAACACACTTTGGTACGATTTAGTAACAAAAGCATATAAATATAACCACAAAACATATATAAAACTACCAATAACGCTATCAAAAACATGTTAGATTTAGGCGTTATCAAATCCCCCACACTTGAACTTTGCTTGCCCTCAAGCAAATCTAGAATTAAAAACAATTATCCACATGGTATGCACCAATGATTAGGAAAATGTGATGCAAATCTATCAAGCACTAGTACAAGCTAGATTCATCATTTTAAGCTTTTATGGTTGAATCATCGAGATGTTTGACAATACCCATATGATTTTCTTGCATGATACACATTACTAAACACCTCACGAAAGGGAAATGAAATATAATTCACTCAAACACTCATTTGTATGATTGGTGGAGTATATAAGCGGAATGACACTCATTTGCTCAGTCATGATCTAAATATTACCATAAGCTTGTACAAGAAACAAAACTACACCGAAATGGTGTGAGCTCCAAGTATACATATCAAAGAGGGATTTTATTCGGGTTTAAGGCTTAAAGGGATATAAAAGACTAATGCGCCACTATCTCATGCAAAACATAATAGCTTCCTAACAACGAATTCTTGCATCACCAAATAACGGATGGTCACTAGATTGTACCTTGGTTCGCTAACGACGTTACTTGCATAACGGATGGTCGCCAAAATACTCCCTAGATCGCTAACAACGTTAGTTAATTCCTCAAGAAATCGGATGGTTACTACATGTCCATACACTTAATAATTACACAAAGTCAAAAAGGGTAGGATAAGGCATGGGATATATTTATGAAATTGGTTGAAAATAAAAACAAAAATAGAATAGTCAAAGTCTACGAACCAAATGTTACTAGCTATTACAAACCAATATCATGCCATTTTGTGAAAAACTCCATACTTCCTTTATTCATACTTGATTCACTTAGCCCATTGGCTTATTCTTGTCACCTTATAGTTGCAATGACTTTTCCTCTCCTTTTTTTTTTTTTTTTTTTTTTTTAACTTGTCATCTTATAGTTGCAATGACTTTTCTCGTATAACAACCTTCGGAGTTTACGCTTCCTTAGAACTTTCATGATTTCCACATAACATCCATCTTTCCAAATAGCTAGCAACCAACCAAGATTTGACTAAAAATAAGGCTAGGCTTAAAAAGGTGTAAAATCTTTTTGAATTTTTCTGGATTGTATCAAAAGAAAAGATAGGCTCGGCGGGTGTAACTAGGGGTATCTAGCATTAAAGATAAATGCTAACAAATGGGTCCATATGAGTGGTTAACTAGCCAATGTAGCTAGCTAATATAGCATTATATGAAAATGGAAGACCATTTGGGATAAAACCTAAGATTGCCTCTTATCACGCATATACACTTATATCACAAACGAAATGTGATCTCACAACGGTCTCGTAATGATTTACAAGCACAAGTTCTAGAATAAATAAAATCACCGGCACACTCATAGCAAAAGATCTAAGCATAAAAGATGTATGCTGTATATAGAACAGGCTCAAATTCTCACACTTTAGTGGAAAGGGTTATAATCTGTGCTAGCTAATGTTATCGATCCCAGAATGGATTGCAATATTAATCGGGACACATCTCGAATTTTCAAAATTACAGATTTCACCAGTGGATAAATCCAGTTATTCTAGAATATGATCTTTAAAATGACAAAAGACTAGATTCCAAGGGCAAACAAAATTTTAAAATTCAGCTCAAAACTACAATCTATCCTTATTTTCCTATTCACCCCCCCACACTTAAGTTAAGCATTGTCCTCAATGTGATAAACGACAAAGAATGAAATAGGGAAATAAGAGAATAAACCGTATTTTCTTCTCATGAGGAATCTTGATCCTAGCGTCCAAGCTTCGAAATCATTATCTGCAGTAATCTAAAAACAAAAGAAACACACATACGAAATATTTCTTCGCTTATTCAAAAGGCAGTGAAACACCCCACACTTAAGTTCAACTAAGCAATTTAGAAAAAACTTTGGGGTTTAATCACTAGAAAATAAAAATGAAAAATAAACATAGCAAGCACACGGGTTGCCTCCCGAGAAGCGCTTGTTTTATTAACGAGTCATCAGCCGGACTCGAACTTCTCTTTCTTCATGTTGGTGTTGACTTCTTCATTAGAAATTTTGGAACGTACAGCACATTTCCAATCACTATTCCCTCTCCAGTTTCATCTATGTCTTCCAATTTAACTTTCTCCCACGGTCTTGGTAGAACATCATAGGTATAACCAGAATCTTCGACCCACGGAGTGTTTTTCTTGAAATCAGCCGGAAAGGGTGACATAAAGGTTATAGCTTCATATTCTGATTCAGGCGGAATCTCTTGAATAGAAACTTCATTCATCTGTTCCTTGTCATAGTATAACTTAATTCGGTGACCATTAACAATGAAACTTCCACCATGTTTGTCATGCAATTCAACATATCCGGATGGAAATCCATGCTTCACTGTATACGGTCCGAACCATTTCGGTTTCAGCTTGGGAGCTTTGAACTTATACTTCATGTTAAAAAGCAGAACTTTGTCTTCAGCTTTGAATTCTTTTCTGATTCTTAGCTTTCTGTCATGATAAGCTTTTGTTCTTGCTTTGTAAAGTTTGGAGTTCTCATAAGCTTGTAGTCTAAGCTCATCGAGTTCATGCAATTGCAAAAATCTCTTTTCTCCAGCAACTTTGAGGTCTGGGTTACAATTTCTCAATGCCCAGTAAGCGCGGTGTTCGATTTCAAACGGCAAATGACAAGTTTTTCCATACAACAATCTGTATGGTGTTGTACCAATTGGTGTTTTATAAGCCGTGCGAAATGCCCACAGAGCATCATCCAGTTTTCTCGACCAAACGGCGGGATTGTCTTTAACCGTTTTTTCAAGTATCCTTTTTAAGGCTCTGTTGGTATTTTCGACTTGACCACTTGTCTGTGGGTGATAAGCTGTAGCGAAACGATGATGAACTCCATATCGCTTCATAATTTTCTCCATTTGTTTATTACAGAAATGGGTTCCACGATCACTTATCAAAGCTTTAGGAATTCCATAACGAGCGAAAAGCTTTTTGAGAAAATTAACAACTACTCGTGCATCATTTGTGGGTAGAGCTTCTGCTTCAGCCCATTTGGAAACGTAATCAATAGCAACGAGAATGTATTCGTATTTGTGTGATTTAGGAAACGGTCCCATGAAATCAATTCCCCAAATATCGAATAATTCGCAGACCTGAATGCTCTTCTGAGGCATTTCATCTCTTCGAGAAAGACTACCGGATTTTTGGCAAGCATCACAATTCTTAACAAGAGTATGGGCTTCTTTAAAAATAGTCGGCCAATAGAATCCAGCATCAAAGACTTTTTTAGCGGTGGTGGAAGGACCATAATGTCCCCCAGTTGGGCCATGATGACATTCATCGAGAATTCTTCTTGTTTCAGAACCATAAACACATCTTCTAATCATCCCATCGGGACACATTTTGAAAAGATAAGGCTCTTCCCAATAATAATGTTTAAGATCCGAAAAGAATTTACTTCGTTGGGCATGAGTTAATCCTTTCTTTAGAATTCCTCCAACGAGATAATTTGCATAATTGGCAAACCATGGAATTTCGTTCTCATCATCTGTATCAACAGTCATGAGTGTTTCATCTGGGAAATAATCGTCAATCTCATCTTCTTTTAATTCTTCCAGATTTGGATTTTCTAAACGAGACAGATGATCAGCGGCTAGATTTTCTGCTCCTTTCTTATCTTTGATTTCGATATCGAATTCCTGGAGTAGTAAAATCCATCGGATGAGACGCGGTTTAGCATCTTGCTTCTTAAACAGATATTTTAACGCTGAATGATCGGTGAACACGATTGTTTTCGAAAGGACAAGGTACGATCTGAATTTATCAAAAGCGAAAACAACGGCTAACAATTCTTTCTCTGTAACTGTGTAATTCTGCTGAGCATTGTTGAGTGTTTTGCTGTCAAAATATATAGGACGAAAATGTTTCTCTTCTCGTTGTCCTAATACGGCTCCAACAGCAAAATCGCTTGCATCGCACATAAGCTCGAATGGTAGTGACCAATCAGGTGAAACCATAATGGGTGCACTAGTCAGTTGTGTTTTCAATGCTTCGAATGCTTTCATACAATCTGCATTAAAATCGAAAACAGCATCTTTTTCAAGAAGTTTCGTCATTGGACGAGATGTTTTGGAAAAATCCTTAATGAAACGACGGTAAAATCCTGCATGTCCTAGGAAACTTCTAACGGCTTTGACGTTAGTTGGGGGTGGCAATTTGGTAATGACATCGATCTTTGCTTTGTCAACCTCCATTCCTGCACTAGAAATTTTGTGTCCTAACACAATTCCTTCAGTTACCATAAAATGACACTTCTCCCAATTGAGAACAAGATGTGCAGCTTTACATCTTTCAAGCATTTTATCGAGGTTAGAAAGGCAAGCTTCGAATGAGCTTCCGAAAACTGAAAAGTCATCCATGAAAACTTCCATAGACGTTTCAAGCATATCTTGGAATATGGCAATCATACATCTTTGAAAAGTCGCGGGGGCATTACATAATCCAAAAGGCATACGCCGATAAGCGTAAGTTCCAAAGGGACATGTGAATGTGGTCTTTTCTTGATCAGCTGGATCAATAGGAATTTGGAAATATCCTGAAAAACCATCAAGAAAACAAAAGTATTTGTTTCCTGCTAATCTCTCAAGCATTTGATCCATGAAAGGCAAAGGAAAATGATCTTTTCTGGTGGCTTTATTTAATTTTCTGTAATCAATACATACTCGCCATCCGGTGACAGTTCTAGTAGGAACTAGTTCATTCCGTTCGTTGGTCACAACAGTCATTCCTCCTTTTTTCGGAACACAGTGAACAGGACTCACCCAAGGACTATCCTCGATGGGGTAAATGATACCTGCATCAAGCAGTTTGATGATTTCTTTTTTAACAACTTCTTTCATGTTGGGGTTGAGTCGACGTTGTCTTTCTACAACTGGTTTGGCATCTTCTTCGAAATTGATTTTGTGTTTGCAAAAATCAGGACTGATTCCTGGGATGTCAGAAGTTTTCCACGCAAAAGCTTCTTTATGCTTCTTAAGAACTGAAATCAGACATTCTTTCTCAAAATCATTTAGCAACGAAGATATGACTACTGGAAGTAGCGAATTGTCTTCCAAGTAAGCATACTCAAGATTTTATGGCAATGGTTTCAACTCAAGATCAGTCGGTGGTTCTTGAAGTGATGTTTTGATCCTCATCTGATCATTAAGACTGATTTCCTCAAAATCTTCTTCTATTATCTCTCCTTCTTCTTCTTCTTCTTCTTCTTCTTCTTCTTCTTCAATCTTAACTTCCATAAAATCAGCGAATTCTTTATCAAAAGTTGTTTCACTAATCTTCTCTGAATTAGTCATGAATGGATCAGAATCTTCAAGTAATGCATCCAATTCTTCCTCAGTGACTTCATCGATTACATCAATGTTAAAACAAGTGTCATCACTGGAATGTGGATATTTCATTGCTTTATCGATTAAGAATGTGATTCTATCCTCTCCAACTCCAAGATTGAGTTCTCTTCCTTTTACTTTGATGATCGCATCAGCGGTATTTAGAAAAGGTCTTCCTAAAATAAGTGGTACTCTACTATCTTCCTCCATTTCTAGAATTACAAAATCTACGGGAAAAATGAATTTACCTACTTGGACAAGCATATTCTCAGCAATACCAACAGGATATTGGTAAGTATGATTAGCTAATCGGATACTCATCCTTGTGGGTTTCAAGGTATTGATTGAAAGTTTCGTATACAGCGAATAAGGCATCAAATTGATACTCGCACCTAAGTCGGCTAAAGCATCGCATGTGATGTTGTTTCCTAATATGCATGGAATCAGAAAACTTCCGGGATCTCCGAGTTTTTGTGGAATTTTGTTTTGAACAATAGCTGAACATTCTTCATTGAGAAAGGTAGCGGATATTTGCTCCAACTTGTTTTTGTTGTTAAGAAGTTCTTTCAAAAATTTCCCGTAATTGGGCATTCCAGCTAAAACATCAATGAGAGGTACATTGAGTCTAACTTCTTTGATTATTTCAACAAACTTCTTATAACGCTCCTCCATTCTTTCTTTCTTAAGGCTCTGTGGATATGGAATTTTTGGAGTGTAAGCCTTAACTGGTGTTTTGGGTTTGGGTTTGGGTGGTGTTTTTGGTGTATTTTCCTTCTTGGATTCTTCATCTTCATCCTCACTATCGAAATCGATAGTTGTGGTGTTGTTTGGGTTGGGTGGTGGATCATAAGACAGGCCACTTCTTGTGAATACAGCATTGATATGCTCATTTCTGGTTTGTGGTGGACGATAAGTCTTATAATTCGATGATGATGATGGTTTTGGGTTGGTTTGGGTGTTACTAGGCAACGAACCTGATGGTCGTGAAGAAATTTGATCAGAGAGTCTCCCAAATTTGTTTTCAAGATCTTGGATAGATGCTTGATGATTTTTCTGACCTTGCTCAACTTTGGTTTTGAGATTGAAAAATTGATTTTTGACGAACTCGTTGGTTGATTTTTGGGCAGTGACAAATTCTCTCATCATTTTTTCAAAATCTGTTTCTTCCGGTTTCTTGTCGGAACTTTGTGAGGTTTGGTTCTCTACTTTTGGTTGGGACTCATGGTTGTTATCTCTTTGTCGGCGATCTTGCCAATTAGCAGAGTTTCTTCCGTAATAATTTCCTCGATATCCTCCTCCTCGGTATCCTCCTTGGATATAATTAGCTTCTCCTTCTTTTGGTTGATCCATAGGTTGATCATCGCATTCTGATGATGGGTGGTTACCTCCACAGTTGTTACAACCATCTCGCATTTCTTTCATCTCTCTTCTAAGATCTTTGTATTGCGAATCGATTTTGGAAACCAAGGTTTCCATTTTCTCCATGAGTTTAGATGAATCAGAACTTTCGGCGAAAGCAATGGTTTTTCTTAAGGGTTTTGTCTTGGCATCTTTTGACCAGTCGAGTTTGAGAAGAACTCGGTCTTCAAGCAATTGATATGCCTGGTTAGGAGTCTTATAAAGAAAAATTCCTCCAGCATCAAGAATTCCTTGAGATGTTTCATCAAGTCCATGGTAAAAGATTTGGATAATGGTTCCTCGTCCTAAACCATGTCCATGACAACTTCGAAGTAAATCCTTCATACGAAGCCAGGCTTCGACGAGTGATTCGTTAGGATTTTGTGTGAAAGCACGAATTTCTCCCATGAGTCGATCAAACATTGCAGGTGGAAAGAATCGGCTTACAAAAGCTTGCCTCATCTCCTCCCAAGTAGTGATGATTCCTGGTGTTAATTCGTTATACCACACTTTTGCATCTCCAGCAAGTGATGACGGAAAAAGTTTGAGTTTAATGGCGTCTACATTTGTATCACCATATCGGAACATGCCACAAATTTCAATGAATTCGGCAACGTGTTTGTGAGGATCGGCCCTCGAACGGCCATCGAATTGACGGTCTTTGATCATAGAAAGATGGTGACCTTTCACGGTGAAATTGTCACCTAAGTTGACAGCAACAATAGCAGCTCCAGGAGTTGGTGCTACGGCTCGGTTTGCTTCCCACATGGGTCTATCGTCAGCCATGGGAAAAGGTTGGTCAGTGAATGGGTTGTAAACGACTTTGGCTTCAAAAAGGTTATCAAACGTTGGGTTTGGTACTCTTGGTACACGATTGGTTAGTGGAACAAAGGGTGTTCTTCTTCTTCTTTGTCTTCGGACTAAACGTTCGGGATCTGAAAATGGTGGAATTGGTTCTACTCCAGTTGATCGAGTGTTCATACAATTCCCCAACGAATCGAGGCAATGTCTAAACAAACGAGCAAAGAATGAAAACAATTTGAAAAGTTCAGAATCGTCTAACCGATCGGATAGAACAATCTACCGATCGGATAGATCTCTCGGTAAATTGGATTTGAAGGATCCGATCGGATGGAAGTGTCCGCCGATCGGATGGTTCTCTCGGTAAATTAAAATTTTGGAAAACCGATCGGATGGATGAATAACCGATCGGATGGGCAGCTCGGTAAAACTTTTTTTTTTTTTTTTTTTTTTTTTTTTACGAAAACTATCTATATGAGAATTGGACTAAAACTTACAGAAACACGATCAAAATCCCCGGCAGCGGCGCCAAAAACTTGATGTGCCCGGTTCGGTGCAAGTTTTAAATTTATAAAGGGTGAATTACCGAATCTAATAACAACACATACGAGCAAGTATACTCGTCCGTTGTTGCAAGATTTTGATGGTAAGTCGGGATCGTTCGCAGGGATTTGTGTAGTGAATCGAATTGCAAGTTAAAAGCAACAATCTCAAATAAGCAGCAATGATGTAATAAAAATTCAAATGATTAAAAACTACACTTGCTTAGACTAGTATACTCCAATTGACTAATATGATTGTGATAACTTTGGAAAACATGTTGGTTGTGATAATTAGTTTTGACACTAATCTATTGTTCCTACAAATTAAACCTTCGTCAAGATTTTGGTTTATAAAAACAAGCATTACGATTAACCAATCAATTCAAGATCAATTCAAGGTTCATGAGTTGGTGTTCCTCAAACACAAAAACAATCTTTTGTCTAATCAAACAAGCTTAGGGAATGGTCAATACAAAAGGTAACCAATTATAGACAAAAGGTCACAATTGAAAGCAAACTATTAATCTTTCGACCTTTAAAGTGGTTTACAATCAATCCGTTTTGATAGACAAAAGCTTTTTCATTACAATCACAATTAAGTTCCTTTGGTTAATCAAGAATAGTGGTAGACAACAATCATTCATAGACAAATGATTATAACTAGTGGAATAACAATAGTTCTTTCAACCCTTAAGATTACGAGCACTAGTTAAACTTGATTTCCCAAATGTCACTATGAAACTCTATCACAATTGGTTCTTAGAATTGACTTGAAATTGAATTAAAACATGTTATCACAATCATATGTAAATCAATGAATAATACACATCATCTAAGCAAGTGCACAAAGGCACTAGCCACTCATAGCAAACATAAATGTAAACTCAATAATTTGAACATTAGAAACCATGATTGAAAGTCTTACAATGATTTGGAAATAAGATTACAAGTGAAAGACAATGATTCCACAAGCAATGAAAATGGTTAATTCGACTTTCTCCCTTCTCCTGGACTTATGGACGAATTTCTTGAGTTTCCTCTGTGAATTGTTCTCTCCTAGCACTTGTTTAGCATGTGTATATCTCTCTAGATTGATTGGTATATAAATACTCAACTAATGGTTCCATAAATTGCTCCAACCAAGGGTCTAAGTGCATAAATGCTTCTCTTGCTCTCCAAGTAGTATTGAATGGTTAGAATAATGACAAAAAGGGCCTAGAACCGGAGTTATAAAGTCACAATCCTTAATAAAGAAGTCTTGGGTAAAACAGCGACTTCCAACCGATCGGATGGAATGGTCTATCGATCGGTTAGTCTTCTCGGTAAATCCACTTTCACTCCATCCGAATCGGTTGCGGGCGGCGACCGATCGGATGGTGATGGCTGCTGAACCTTTTTCTTGATCTTTTGCGTATGACTTGTTTCTCGGACGTAGCTCTTGATTCTTCGGTCTTTCTCTTTATCCTAAAGCTTATGAACTAGACTACTTGGACTTTAACTCCTTGAAGTACCTTACGAAGCGGAACTTGACACAAGATTCACATGAAATCTCAAATACTTCCTTTTTCTTCATTTTTTGCATCTTTTCCATCCATTTTCCTGTCTTTGGCTACAAATGCTTTGCAAACACACTTTGGTACGATTTAGTAACAAAAGCATATAAATATAACCACAAAACATATATAAAACTACCAATAACGCTATCAAAAACATGTTAGATTTAGGCGTTATCACCACTCTTCTCTCTTTGATTCATATTGATTGCTAGTATGTATGATAGGATAGATTTAAGGGATAACATATATCCTTTTAGATTTTTGTGTAAACCAATTTTTAGGGGTGAAATAATCAAAAAATGGGGGGAAGTAAATTTTCAGTTTTTGTGGGAAAATTTAATAATTTTCGGACAAAATAAATTTGTATGATACGTATAAAAATGGAAACATAGAATGAAAAATTTATATTCTAGTCATCACAAATTATTTTTATTCCTCGTCCTTTAAGTTGTCCCAAATTAGATTATATAACATTTGGCAAACAAAAAATGAGAGCCAATATTGTTCTAAAGTTGCCAGTTGGAGAGGTTGGCTGCAAGGAGGAGGATAAGTCGGGTGTACTGTGGAACCGGAAGCTTGAGCCACACTGTTCACATGACGAGCCAAGTCTATAGCAAACTGTGTTCGACGGTCAAACAGATGTGAACGACGGCTAAAGATCCTTCGTCAACAAAAGTAAAAAACCCTCTCGGCGGTTATCTTCAAATCGTTAGATATTTTCTTTATTTCTTCGATATGGTCTTTCGTGAACCTGAATTCAATGTTCATAAGAATAATCAATAATCATGCGAAAAACCAAGATAACGCCTATAAAAACATGTCACATTTGTATGTTGATAACGTATATGGGGAAATCCGCCCTACATGTGTGAGTTCATCACAAAAGACCATGGACGTACCTTAAGGGCACTGACATATACGTGCCTACGAAAGCGAGAATGGGTGAAACACAAAGGACCACCGTCGTCCGGGATATACGTGTGGACCACAAGCTAAATACTCCTTGACTGAACCACATTTGGTTTAAGTGGTTTCCAAATCACTAATCACGTGACCCACGCTAAAGGGCAAGGAATGTATTATGGGAAAGGAGTGTTGACCAAGCATTTCCAAAGATGGATACAACGTAGGGAGCTCGCGGTGGCATGGATCCCAAGGGCGGCATAAGTCATAAAAATAGAAAAGATAGCTCGAGTATCGAAGCATAATATCTTATTCCCAAGGAAAGTATGCTATTACCCACTGGGTAATAGCTGGAATCACCACCCATGATCCGAAGGTAAAGACAAAATATTTTTCCTATAAATACCAAGCACTTGGTATTTGAGGCCAAGTTCTAACCCATGCTGTACACATATATTTCTCTCTTAACTCTTAATTATCCCTCCAAAACGAGTACGTACTTTCACACCCGAGGTTGATCGTATGAGACCCCACCCGTGGTGAGACTAACGAGGATTCATCTCATCATGTTTCATAAGCATGAATCTCAACATGATTCTTCTTATTGGGCTAGACCAAATATACGACGATAGTGTTTTCCTGATGGATGATCACAGTCGGTGCGATCTAAACCATCATAACACCCTTTAAGGTTTTATCCAAAATAATAATGCCCCCACGGTGACTAGATATGCTTGTTCATAAGAACGAAAATCATCTTCATCATTTTACACACAATAAACTCATACACTTAGTTAGTCTATGTGAGCATTACCCAGCCTATGAGGATCATTGATCTTTTCATGCTTTCTCTAGTGGATTAACGGGGAAAAAATGCAAGGAATTTGCGACAACATTACAAAATATTATATATTTTTTTACATTGTATTGTAATATTATGTTGGAAATCCAATGCAAAATTGTGAAATCTGCAGCACAATTGCAACGAAAAGAAATGTTAATTTCTTTTATATTTAAACTATTTAGATTTAATTTTTGTGTTCCGTTGCTATTCCGTTGCAAATTTTGAAAATTTGCAACCGAATTGCAACGAAAAACAAATGATAACTTCTGTTAGATTTAAATTTTGTCTTCGGTTGCTATTCTGTTGCAAATTATGAAAACTTGCAACGGAATTGCAACGGAAAATAAATTATAATTTATTGTATATATAATTTTTGTCTTTCATTGCTTTTCCGTTGCAACTTTATATAATTTTCAAGGCATTTGCAACGGATAAAATAAAAATAAATGTAAACAAAATTAGTTTATATTTTGCAACGGATTTGCAACCATTTTCTTTGCCGTTGCTATTCGGTTGGTAAGTCGTTGCATTACGGTTGTAAATTTGCAACGGAAATCTACCATTGCAAATTTTCGTTGCATTAGCCTGCTTTTGTAGTAGTGTTATTTGAAAAAAAAACACACCTTTGAATGGCCATGCACGTGTTCGATTTTGAAAACGAGGATTTACATGACTTGGTGAATGGTGTGCGTGTAACTTTCGCATGAACCTGATAAAGTTGAATGGGTAAACATCGCAGTTTTAAGGAAATATGGTATCAACCCCGAAGTCTCGTAATCTCCACAATGTCCAGAATGTTACATGTGAGGAAGACACACTTTTCCACTTTTTGATTATGGATGCGACTATTTTCACCTACAAGTGTTCCTTCTTAAATTCGAACACAGATTTGTCCAACATATAGGAGAAATTGATCATACAATTATTAAGAAAATGTTATGAAAGATTACTACATGTTACATTGAACTATGGCCTCTGCAGGTGGTTCTATTTTTTTTTAGAAAGGCAACATTTATTGAAGGAACCAAACAAAGAACAAATTACAAGAGAAATGACATCCCACCTTCTTAACAAGAAAAATAAAAAGGATAGGACCCAAGGGAAAAAAATTGCACCTCAATGTGCAAACAACGATCCAAAAAAATGAAAACAGACAAGGGACTTATGACTAGACACAAACAAGACACATTCCCACATTCCCATGGACCACTAGCTACTACTGTATATGAATAACCAATGACCAGGAAGGACATAATGTGGAACTAAATAATACAGACACAATTAGATACTCCGTAGTACATAGACATTAAACTTAACTGAACTAAACTGTCAACACAGGCATATTTGCAGCAGACACTGAGACTCAATCCCACCTTATATCAGAACATAACCATATTTGCAGCAGACACTAAAACTCAATCACAGCTTATATCATAACTTACTGTAGTCGAATCTTAAGTGGTTCACTTAGCCATTGTTGCCAATCTGTCTCTTTATATGTCCATATATTAAACTAGAGATTCAAAAAACTTTGATCTATGTGTAAACCCGATGTGTACGGGACTTCTAACTAGTTCGGTACATACAAAGGAAGTTCTTTAATGTTATGGCGGAATAAATTTTGAGGTAGGAAGTTCAGTATCATATACAATTGAATTCAATATAGGTTCTATATGTTAGAGTTTTATTGGAAAAATATTATCGTGTATGACTAGATTCGAACTTGGGAGCGAGGGATTGCACACTTTACGTATGAATGACTAACGTAAATAATTAATATATATATAATAGTTATGTATTTTAATTATTTGGACGCGAAATGATAACTAACGGACGTTAAGTAATTAACGGAATTGACTAAACGACCGTTAGTAGATAAAGGAAGGACCATTAGTGAAATTTGGAGATCAAGAAGGATCTAGAACCCCATCATTGGGCTTGGCCGGTTTTCCAAAGGGTATTCCATACCCTAATCGCTTCTTGTTCTCCAAGTATACAACTCACTATATAAACACAATATATTGGTACTTGAGTGGTTTGACTTTTTGTGAAAAACTCACTGTCACCAAACTTTGTCGTCCTTTACTTTGTCTACTATAGATTGAATTTAGTATAATATCAAATCACTGTCATCAACAGTCTAGTGGATTTGCTTTATTAAACTATTCAGTCGATTATAACTTTTATAAAAGTGTGTCGATTATTTTATTAAACAAAATATAGTTTTGTTTTAATCCGTGTTCAATCACTAGCATCATTCGTTAGCCAAGTAATAGTACGTGTGTTCGAGAACTCGTTAATATCTTATTTTAGATATTGATCTTGGATTGTGGAACAAAATGTAAGGGGTTCCACGTTAATCCATTTGATTGTTCAAGTGAAGAAAAAGAAGTTTTGATCTTTGTTTAGCTAAGATCAAGGTAGGTTTCCTTTATTTTTTCGTTATTACTTTGTACATGTTAATTATGATCCTTGCTTCCGCTGTATATGTGCTTTGATGTTTATGGTTTATTTATTTATTTGAATGTCAAATTATTTAAATCTAACAGTGGCATCACGAGCCGTTTAACATGTAATTGTAATTATCGAAACACATAATTAAAATCAAATTTTGTTTTGATTTACATGTTCATGTGTCGAATTATTTTTAGGGTTATTATACTAGATCTAAAATAAAATTCGAACCACAATTCAGGGGGGGGGGGGGTTTCGACCCTCTTGTATTAAAAAGTTAGTTTTGTAACCCTAAATTAGGAACATGTGTTTATGTGATTATTTGAATAAATGGGTTACGTTCCTGTTTTGATCCGTGATTTTTTCATGCAAAGAAATCATGGATTATGGTTTGTTTTATTTGCTACAATGTTTTAGATAGATATAAAATTAGGGAAGACCTAATATATTAATTAATGAATCAGTTATGTGCAATGTGGTATATTATTAATTAAAGCTTACGCGGTCAATTGTTGGCGTCTGTGGTCCATTGGGTACAATGCGCTCGAAAACCAATGGGAGCTTTATTAATCATATACATAATTAATTACACATATAGATTATTAATAGGATTTATCAAAAGGGTTTGCGTGTGGCTATATGTTTTAATTGTTAAGATCATATATGTGTTATTTGTGGTTATTTATTTTTTGTCAAAAATTACTTGTTCTTATTTGTTTAGATTGTTCTTGAATTTTAAGCAAAAAGAGGGTAGTTTATGGAATAAAAAATAAATGGACCTAATAACTATGAAACCCTATTGTGGTAAATTATTTATTGCCAAGTCTTATGTGCCGATAGTGGTTCGCTTCGCACGGTAATTTGCTCCCAAGCGAGACTAGCAATTTAATAATTTACTTCATTATTTTAAGCTTTAAAATCATAAATTGTTATTTGATTGATGCAACTGTACAAATGGTCGAAGCGGCGGACCTAATTGAGACAAATTATAAAGTGGGTATAAGGAGGCTTGACATTAAATTGTCATCCGAAAGGGGCGCGTTTTTAATTAGCTTCGGCGGACGTTAGTCCCTCCGCTCGCCTGTGCGTCAAAATTAGACTTACCAAGTACACCATTTATATGTACGAAGCATCTTAAGGCAATATTGTAAGTTTCTCAACGCCATCGATTAAAATTTTGTTAATTTAAGCTTATGAATTGGTAATTAAAATTGTTTTGAAAACTTATGATACAAAGATGAGTGCATGCTTCTTTGTACATATTTTGATTGTCACATCAAAATAAATACCCTAAAATTTAAGTCACATGCTATCTAATTATAAGAGACACTTGAAATTAATATCAGGCGTAAGTGAGACCTTGACACAGATATTAACAACAAGGTAAATTACATACTTTTATTGCCTGCAGATCAACTGAGTGTAATAAGAATATGTGAATTTACATGTTTCTAAATTAGACGACTTAATTAAGTTATAAGTGAGACCTTGAGACTTAAAGCATGAGATGGGAAGAAACATGCTTACATTGCAAAATTGTTTTTTGGCAAATGTAATTCCCATAAATTTAGGAGTCGGAAATTGTTTCGCGATTATTGTACGACAAGTTACCATCTTTTGTACTTTCACTGCTAGCAGATCAACTGATGTGGTGGAACTATGAAAAGTTGGATCCTAGTTTTCAAGAAAATTAAATGGTTATTTAATATTTCCTTGGTAATTTTCTTTTCTTGAAAAATAATTATCGAAAATACTAAAATTGAATTTTGTAAATTCTTTTAATGTATTCATGCAACGTTAAAAACCGTAAACGTGGGGCATTCGTTTAGTAGTAAATTGATCTACACCCGTAAGGGTTTTTTTTGGTTAGAGTCAACTTTACTAAAAGAATAAACCAAGTCTACTTTCTTTGAGAAAAGTGAGACTTAAAACCATATACCTTTTCATGAATGAGAAGGGTATAATGGAAAATTAGAATTGTCTAAATTCTAAGAAATAACTCATAGCAAAATTTTAATAGTTAAGAAAATTGCACATTTATGAGTTATTAAAATTAGAAGCTAGACAAGTTACCGCAAAATTGGTAAAAGGCAAACTGGAACGATTTATCTAGTAGTTATGTTTTGACCACTTAAAGATGCTACATACCATTGTGGTGATGGTAGTTAAATTAAGGAAGAAATTGCATGCCCAATTATTTCCAAGTTAATTGAATTGATGGATAGTCCATCATTTATAAAGTAGAATGCATTCTTTAGTACCTAAGAAATTGTTACGTTTGGGATTACTCAAAGGTGTAGGAAAGTAAATAGCACACTATTTTCTTTTACTGGTTATGAAACAATTATAAATGTTGTCAAATCCAGTGGGAGCATAGTGTTGTAATTACTGAATAACATAAATTAATGTAATGAGCTGTAATCAGTGGGAGCTACGAGCTTGTCATCTTGGTAGTAACCCAAGTTATCTCTAGAATGTCTTGAGATAATTACTTCCCAATTGTAGACAGTTGTGGTTTTAAGGAGAGTCATGTACGTTTCCTTACTTGACAAGGTGATTCTATATCTACTAATATCTATGACACAATCATATTGATCACATAAACAAACGATTGTCGTGTTGTTTATCTGATACATGATGTTGTTCCATGCACAAGTGAGAGAAATCTTAATTGTGTGCAAGCAACAACACAAAGAAATATGATTTAAAGGATTCTCTTGACTGCATGGTAATAGATTAATGTTCTAATGGGATTTATTCGCATCTAATTAAAAGAACACTTGGAATTAATATCTAGCGTAAGTGAGACCTTGACATAGGTATTAATGACAAGGTAAATTACATACTTTTATTACTAGCAGATCAACTGATGTAATGAAACTATGTTTATTTGCAAGCTCTAAATTAGATTTTTATTAGAACAAGTGTCAAGATGATAATGAGACTACTTCAAACTAAATGTTTATGTATTATTGGAATGACATAAATAAATGAAGTAATCTAATACTACTTCAATTTTGAATGTTTATGTATTATGGGAACGTCATAAATATATGAAGTAAATAAAATTAACTTGAAATACTATTGAAACCAAATTGTGGTGTTCATGATTACTTTAGTTATGTATATTTATATTTTATTGTAAAGATATAAATATGAAGTCTTTTAATTGTTACAAGACTTATAATAAAGTAAGACGTTAACTGGTTATGATTTTTAATTAAAACATATACAAGAAGTCATTGAGTTGATCAATGATTTATAACGTAAATTGGGATTATAACAGTTTATGTCTTCTTGTTAAGACATGGACATGAAGTGACTTGGTCAAAAAAAGTACTTATGTTATATAGCATGCATTGGTTTGGAAAATCTATTTCGCCATTAACTTGATTTAATTGGTAAATGGATAAACCAAACAAAATATATATTTATCTTACGTATTGTAAGATTATCTTACAATATAATCCTAATAAAATACATAATGGTTATGGTACGTTCAGTTAGGAAATTTAAACTGTTGTTATATTGTTTGATTAAAAGATAATTATATTTTCCATTCTTCCACAAGTTATCAAGGTTTGGAAATTGAGTATGCATTGTATATACTCAATTAGACTCCAACCTAGAAGATTGATAAGACACCATTTATTATGGAATGTGATGAATCACATTAAGTCTTAAAATTGAAGTTCAGAATTTGTTAAACTGCTTTTGAGTAGGTTGTTAACAAACTTCATGTAAGGAACTGTCAATATGTATTTGTAATGTCCCAAAAGAGAACAAGTTTGTGTTGTTCTACTTGCTAAAGTATTTATAGATAGTCTATAAATTGCTAAAGGCAAGTGGGAGTTTTATCTTGATAAGATAAAATTACAAAATACATGATCTTCGAAAATACACTAGCAAATGTCATGATGAGAATTAAACATGTAAATGTTAAAATCTCAAGATGATGGAATTCTCTTTCATAGATCCGCAAGGATATCTCAAATATTTGTATAATATGTTGAGGATTATGAGTTACAGGATTAATGGTAAACCTGTTGATGAATTGCAAATATTGAATTTGGCAAGTTACTCATACTATGAATGCTTAGATGCAGTCAAGTAAGATAACTAGTTTTGAAAACTTAGTTGGTATTGAATTCTATAGTCACACTATAGAATGAAGATGAGGTTCTACAAAGGAAATGAAAATCCTAGACATTTAATTTTTTGAGTAGAAATCATAATGGACAATTTTGTATACATATTTAATGTATAGAAAGATTATCAAACACACTTAAGCAATTAACTGTGATTGAAATTCTTTCTTAACACATTAAATGTATAAAGATTGTGATTGTCATTGTTAGTTTCATTTACATGAAATTAATAATGGAATATCAAAACTCTTTCTTGAGTAATTACTTGTGCGAGGACGATAAGTAATTGAAAGAAGTATTTGAATTTAAATAATCTTTGAAAGTATACAAAGAGCAATAATTCGTGGATGGATTAATGCATGCATCTAGGAGATACACTTATGTTTGATTATTAAATCCATGTGTTGATTTATAATTAAAATAAGATAATCTCTTAATATTCCTGAAAGCTAGTGGGAGTGTTAAATTTATTTTCTTATTTCATATATGTTGTAGAACATATAGGAAGTAACATTCCATAAGCATTAAATGTTAAGTCTTAGTTTGGAATGAAACTTCACGTGAAGATTTAGAAAATAAACTTACAACCTTGGAATATATGTTTATTATAAACATAAGCGGTAAATAATTGATTCTAATAAGAACATGATTATACTATTAGAAAGTCTAGATAGATACATATCTTTGAAAGGATATGACATGAATAAATCTAAGTTTGACACAGGGATTTTTCATGTACATCATGTTGTTTGTTGTATCATACTTGATCAAAGATGATTTGACAACATTAATAACTAGTTGAAAGTTATTAGATAACTTGGTGTAATGGATATGGTTGGATTTAGAATTAACATCCTCATCCTGGAATAGCTCCAAAATTTTAAGTTTGAACCATATGACAATTGTTGCGTAATTGATATAGCCGACAAATCTTGAAAGATTGGAAGGTATCAAACATTACACAATTGGATATTAAAGTTTACGGAATTTTAAAGAGCATATTGTTGTTTGCGTACAATGATGCTGATAAGATTGAGATGACACTCAATACTAGTCATGGTAGGATTTCATCCTAGTTAATGGCCATGTGTACTAGTTATGCTTAACTGTTAAGCATAGTTGCATTTTACATTAAAGAATTAGAATACTTTAAACTATAAAAGGTTTGATAGTTTGCTTGTCATAAATTCATGGTTGAGGATGTCACGTATTTTATGAAATATTATGTGGCACTATCAAGATAATTGATAGCACACATACAAGAACTTCATTAATTGAATTCTTGAAATAAGTATTTTCAAAATTCCCATAGATCAAAATTAGTTGATTTATGCCTTGTCAACAAGTATGTTTGACATGACTTGAGGCATAATCATTAATGGGTATTATCATGCATTGATCTATTTTAGTGTTTGGATAAGGGATGTTGTAAAACAGTTATTAATTTTAAATGGAATGAAATAATGGTTATGTTTTATTCATCATTTTATTAGTAATATATCCAATATTTGCATGTTTATATCCGTGAATATATTTATATGTTCTAAACTGTCCGTTGCCGGTTAATGATATAGAAATATCATTAAATTAAGGTAAATCTGAGTATTGGTATAATATACTTGAAAGTATATTGATGCGTTGTCATGCCGATTTCACATGATATTCAAATGGTTTGAATATAGGACTAAATCCCGCCACATAAGTTTACTTTATGGATCTTGTCATCAAGTAAGTCTTATGTAAATAGTTATCCTCAGACTTGAGATACCAGATAACTGTCATGCATGTAGTGCATTTTTGTGATTCAATTTAATGCTATACGTAACTGGTAGTTACACGGATTGTTTTCAGAAGCGTTGCGAAGTGCATGAGTTATGCTCGTAGTCAAGATAGAATTTGTTCCTTCAAATTGTTTGAAGTTTAATACTGCTGGGCCCCTCTAATTGGTAAGATGTAATGTTGTGTGCCACCCAAGATCTCCACTGAATAGTTCAGAAGATTTGGTAATCTTACTTAATCATAAACAACGAGAAACAGAATTATTAATAAAGAATGACTTAGATCCATATCTTTATTAATGTGGTATTAGAAACAAAAGGATGCCTATGATGATTTATCATCGAATGGTTTTTTCCAGGGAACCACCACCCGAGTTGTTCTGGGGGCATTGGCGTGTTGTTAGACGCTAACCAATGTCATTACACTTTTAATAAATTTCCAAGTGGGAGCTGTTAGAGTTTTATTGGAAAAATATTATCGTGTATGACTAGATTCGAACTTGGGAGCGAGGGATTGCACACTTTACGTATGAATGACTAACGTAAATAATTAATATATATAATAGTTATGTATTTTAATTATTTGGACACGAAATGATAACTAACGGACGTTAAGTAATTAACGGAATTAACTAAACGACCGTTAGTAGATAAAGGAAGGACCATTAGTGAAATTTGGAGATCAAGAAGGATCCAGAACCCCATCATTGGGCTTGGCCGGTTTTCCAAAGGGTATTCCATACCCTAATCGCTTCTTGTTCTCCAAGTATACAACTCACTATATAAACACAATATATTGGTACTTGAGTCGTTTGACTTTTCGTGAAAAACTCACTGTCACCAAACTTTGTCGTCCTTTACTTTGTCTACTATAGATTGAATTTAGTATAATATCAAATCACTGTCATCAACAGTCTAGTGGATTTGCTTTATTAAACTATTCAGTCGATTATAACTTTTATAAAAGTGTGTCGATTATTTTATTAAACAAAATATAGTTTTGGTTTAATCCGTGTTCAATCACTAGCATCATTCGTTAGCCGAGTAATAGTACGTGTGTTCGAGAACTCGTTAATGTCTTATTTTAGATATTGATCTTGGATTGTGGAACAAAAGGTAAGGGGTTCCACGTTAATCCATTTGATTGTTCAAGTGAAGAAAAAGAAGTTTTGATCTTTGTTTAGCTAAGATCAAGGTACGTTTCCTTTATGTTTTCGTTATTACTTTGTACATGTTAATTATGATCCTTGCTTCCGCTGTATATGTGCTTTGATGTTTATGGTTTATTTATTTATTTGAATGTCAAATTATTTAAATCTAACACTATATACAAAATTACAAATGAAGTTCGTATATATGAAAAAAGACTAGCATAACTTGCAACAAAATTGTCTTGATCTGTTGTTATTCATTTACTCAATGCTATTTGTTTTCACCTCAAATATACCTCATGTGTAATTTTTTATGTCTTACTAGATATGCTAAAATAAAATATAATAAATCACCTGAAAATTTAACCTCATTTTTTCACCTAAAAAACCGGACTCTTAATATTATCAAAACATATTGTAAAAAGCTAATTTTGATAGGGACTATAAATGTGGATAGTTACATCCTACTCAAGGGTTAAAGGCTGCTTTTAGAAAAATATCTTCAGCAAGAGTGTGTAGATTAAATGTCTTAAGATCGTTTAACTTACTTAATTAAGCTAATCACATACGCCCCGTGTTAAGAATATGATGGATTATAGAATTGGTTTTTTTTGCTCAGTTTTGTAAAGTTTAGGACGCCAGGGTCATCCTATTATTTCTAATGTTTGTTGCGGGAAAGAAATGGTGTGGGTGCTGAGCCATTTTTTGTTGCTGCTTTGGTGTCTTTAGAGTACTTTAAACACTTTTGCAGCATTAGCTATTTTGTATGCAGCGTCATGGCCATGGTCTGCGCGGTTGCCTCATTATCTTGTTTTCCATGGTCATGTATTTGATTCGATTGAGAAATAAAAAATTATCAGGAAATGAAATGTTGAGAGTATATTAGGGATTAGCAATTCCAATGAATGGTCTCACATAACCCTTTAATAGACTCGGTGTTAGACCAAGAGTAGTGGTAAGTAGTGTGGGTTGGGGCAAATGTTGACACTTGGCAGTGAGAGAAGAAGGGCGTTGAAGCAAAAATGGGAGTAATGGGTTGGGGCGTTGAATGAGAACAAATATATATATATTTTTAAGAGAGAGAGTGTTAACTTTAACTATTGGTAGCAGAGCTTTAACTCTGCTTTATTGACTTTAAAGTGAGAGAGAGAGAGTTTTAACTATGCTTTATTGACTTTGAAAGTTAACTTGTCAGTAGGCAAATAAGAAACGCCCGTTGTAGCATCAACGCTCGTTGATTTTTATTGTATTCAACGGGCTTCAACGCCCCATGGGGGGTGGGCCAACGGGCGTTGAAGGGGCAACTAAGCCCACTTCAACGCCCATTACTCTTGGTCTTATAATCAAGAAACGAAAACAAAGACTAATCATTATACATAATAACCTGCATTTAATTCAACCACAGTTCCTCCTCCCCAATGCATAACTAGCAGGGTACCCGCGCGTTGTAGCGTCGGGTACCATGAAATAAAATTTTTCAGTGAATCATGTATTTTAGTTTATTATGTTATTTTTGACAATTTAAATTTACGGATATTAAGAATTTCGTTTATCCCGTGCCCGTTCGGGCTCGAGCCCGTTTGGCCCGTGCCCGTTCGGGCACGAGCCCTTTTAGCCCGTTGCCCGTTCGGATTTGAATATTTGTATAATGTGCTTTATTATTTGTATTAGTGACATTTAATAATTGTGTTTGAGTTTGTTGTATAATATGGTTGCTAAGTTGTATTTCTTATGTAAGGGGTGTTTTAATAACTGCATTAATTGTATTTATTGGTCATTTAATTAATTCACTACATTAAATATTTTGACCACATTAATTGTGTTTTAATTGTATTTCTTACTATATTAAGCAATTCTGAATTAGTTGTACTTTGTCGTTAAAAACTTGTAATTGTATTTAATGTCAAAAATTTAATTACTTGTACTTTTAGCTTTATAACTTGAATTGCTGAATTTTAAGAGTTTCTATAATAAGTAGGTCTTAATGCTTTATAATATAGTAAGATGATCACTCCAGTATTTAACAAAAACAGTTACAAATTCAAATAAAACCCCTCATGTTTAACATTATGATAGATATGGCCCTTAAAAAATGCAATATATAACATTAGCATACTAAACTATAATAATACCTATGAATTCAAGCCTAAGTGACCCATGTTTTGAGCTTTAAGAAGGAAATGTATCTAACTTTATCTCAATTCTCCCCCTGGAGGGTCTTGTTTCCGGAGATCATCCAGCATTGAGAAGTATGAATACAAACATACATCAGTTAAGTCCCTAACGAAAGTCAAAGTCCACTTGATAGTATCCCATGTTCCGTCCTATTAACGACATTTCATAAATCTTTAATATACTAAACTGAACAAATAGAGAAAAAAACACAACTCGAAACATTTTTAGTGATGGCAATTTTATTCTGTTAAAGGATTGATTTGGGTTGTATTTTCCTTAAAGGGTCAAATAAGTTAAAAGTCACCCAAAGTGTATTCAAACTGCATAAAAAGCTCTCATTTTACATCATATTGTCGTTTTGGACTCCCGCTTTTTAGGCCCAGCTCGCTTGCCTGTTTTAGCCCTTTTTTTTTCCTTCTTTTTATCTTCTTTTCTATCGATTAGATACCATCGCCTGTATTTTCATAGTTATCTTCTTGATGTCGTCTTTCCCGAGGTATTGCCGTCTTCCGTGGTTGAGATCGCCTCAAAGTCAAGGGGTTCATAAAAAGCGTCGGCGGTGCGAAGGCGAGGGAGTCCACACCGAAGTGATACGTAGCTTGCTCAAAGTTCAACATATCCATCGCGGCCGTGTGTCTTGCATCCTCACTGTCAAACCACACGTTTGTGTAATTATCTCACTTTTATCTACCCCTAATTTTACTATCTCCAGTAACTAATTTCTGTTTTATTTATTATTGTATGAAAACACAAAATATATAGATGTCAAAGATGTTTTAGAAACGTCTTTGCAAAACTTTGACTCACATTTTTCTCATAAATTTGTATCTTAGAAAATTGTAACAAAAATACAAAATACACGAAGAAAGAAACCAAATGGTGCTTTCCTACCTATCCCTTAAAAGGGTCCATTTCTAAGAAAACATATCAATACAAAAAAAAAAAAAAAAAAAAAAAAAAATGAACATAAGGTACGGTGACAATAACTGATCGTACACTCACAGGCTTGGTTATTGATAACGGGCAATAATGGTCCTTCCTGTTTGGGCATAGTCTTAGATTGGTTGGTTTGACTTTTGAGTCTCATTTGTTTTCAGGAACAAGTTTGATGAACCTGTTGATCTTCTTTAGCTCGTCTACCGATGCCAAATTTTTTTATTGACTTCGATTTTGTGAAAGCAACTTTTTTTAATAAATCTGTATGTGGAGAAAAAAAAAGTCAGAAATAACTTGGAGGATATAATGTGAAACACCATAGCAAAGACTAGTCACTGAATTGGAATAAGTTAACCTTCAAAGACTTTAATATAGTTGACTAGGTCAACCCCAAGGTTTAGATGAAGTATACTTAATATTTACAAATAAAATAAAATTTAAATGTAACCCCCAACATTGAAATGAAGCATAAACATACACTAATTCTTATGAGCTTTATTTTCCTGTTCTTATTCGTTTTCTTAGTAAATAAGTGTTATTTGTAGTCTGCACACGGACACATAATCTGTGTTGAGAACTTGAGATATTGTTCTGGATGTAATTTTTTTCCACTTCTGCAGGAGCTTCAGGGATTAGTATTACTGTAGTTAACAACTGCAGGTTCACTGTTTCCCTGGAATCTCAAGCAGCCCTGTTCTCAATATCACCGGATTCGAGCTCACAGAGGGTGAATCACGGTCCTTCCAAATTCCGGAGGACTGGTCGGGTCAGATTTGGGGTAGAGCCTTTGAACCAAAGCCACTTCAACCCACACTAGAAACATACTAAACATATATATAGCAAACATGGCTTATTATTATGTCAAAAACTATCTCATTTCATTCACCATTCTAACCATCTTTTGCTTCACTTTCACTCAAGGAGCCAATTTCGATGTCATAAACCAGTGTCCATACACTGTCTGGGCCGCTGCCTCGCCTGGTGGCGGCAGACGTCTTGAAACTGGTCAAACTTGGAGTTTGGAGGTTTCTCCTGGAAAAGAAGGTGCACGTATATGGGGACGAACCAACTGCAACTTTGATGCCAATGGGAAAGGGAAATGTGAAACCGGTGATTGCAATGGCCGACTTGAATGTCAAGGTTATGGTTCACAGGCACCCGTAGGAAACCCCGTCAGTACGCCCACCAATTATCAGAATGTGACCGGTCACCAAAATCCAACTACAGGTTATGGTTCACAGGCACCCGTAGGAAACCCCGTCAGTTCGCCCACGTATGAGACCGGTTACGAAAATCCAACTACAGGTAAGAATTCAGATTACTTTGGTTTTCTATTTTACCCTTTTCACATGTAACCATCTTACTGTGCAGGAATAAAAACCAAAAATAAAAGAAAACTGATAATAATACTCATTGGAACTATTGTTCCCTCGATTTTCCTTCCTTTGGGGCTTTTGTGGTGCCTAAAGAAGAGAGAGCAACAAAAAGAAGGTATGGAATTCGAAAATGACTTAAACTTTGCTTCCCTTTGCATGCTATAGTTTCTTGTTTTTTTAAGTCCTTGATGTTAATTGCAGAAGAAGAGAAACGAAAGAGAGATAAATATTTCCTTGAGTTAACAGCTTCTGATAGCTTCAAGGATGTGCATCATCTTGGAAACAATGGTGGGAACGGAAATGATTTGTTAATATTCAGCTTTGCTTCTATCATGGCTGCCACAAACGATTTCTCAATTGAAAATAAGCTTGGACAGGGTGGTTTTGGACCTGTTTACAAGGTGATGATGTTTTCATATTGAACTTTTATGTTAGATTTATTTTGTTTTACATATATGCATCTAATCTAACAATGACAGATACATGAAATCGCAAATGCAGGGACAACTAAAAGATGGACAAGAAATCGCAATCAAAAGGCTTTCAAGAACATCAGCGCAAGGGCTAGTTGAGTTCAAAAATGAACTGATACTCATAGCCAAACTCCAACATACAAATCTTGTCCGGGTTCTTGGTTGTTGCATTCACAAGGAAGAAAAGATGTTAATTTACGAGTATATGCCCAACAAAAGTTTAGATTTCTTTCTCTTCGGTATGCGATATTTGTAACATGCATTCATAGTTCATACGATTTTGTAATTTATTCTTTATTTATTTAAATTAATTGATCGACTGATATCTTGTATTGTAGATGAAAACAAAAGGGTTGAGCTAGATTGGCCAACGCGATTTAACATCATTGAAGGAATTGCTCAGGGGTTGCTATACCTGCATAAGTACTCAAGAATGCGTGTGATTCACAGGGATCTAAAAGCTAATAACATTCTTTTAGATGAGAATATGAACCCCAAGATAGCGGATTTCGGCATGGCAAGAATGTTCAAGCAGAACGAGACCCATGCAATGACTAACAGGGTGGTTGGAACATTGTAAGTTTGCTCTTTCTGTTTCCCAAATCAAAAACTTGGTGAATAATATGTTCTCTTGATAAAATTATCATCAAGAACTTTGACTTTTGCCAAACAGGTTAAGAAAATAGGATTACCAAAATTTAACTTGGGAATCTTATATAGATGAATTTGTTATTTTTCACATTTAGTTTATATATTTCTTGAAATGGTATGTTGATTTTTACAGTGGTTATATGCCTCCCGAGTACGTACTGGAGGGGACTTTCTCCATCAAATCTGATATCTTCAGCTTTGGAGTCTTGATCCTAGAAATCGTTAGTGGGCGAAAAAATAGTTCATTCGTTCATCTTGATCGAACGATTAATCTTATCGGATATGTAAGTCTAGTGAAAATCATTTTGTAACCTCTTTATGCACATAGCACAAAAAATATGTTTTGGTGCATACACGAAGATAATGAGCATATGCGTTGTAATTGGTCTATATTAATTTAGGCATGGGAGCTATGGCAACAAGGGAATGCATTGGAGTTGGAGGACACGACACTTAAAAATACTTGTGTCGTACAACAATTCTTGAGGACCGTTCATGTGGCACTTTTATGCGTGCAAGAAAGTGCAACAGATCGACCAACAACTTCGGATATGATCTCCATGCTTCTCAATGACACTGCACCGCTTCCCGCTCCAAGCAAACCAGCATTTTTAACTAGCAAAGTCGAGTCAGAGTCAACTTCAGAAGAAAACAAACCGAAGCACGACTCTATAAACAATATGACCATCAGTGCTATGGCGGGTCGATAGGGCTTCGAGTAAGTCGTTCGTTAATGATCAAGCTTGATCATCTCATTGTGAAACATTGTGTACGTGTTACATAATCTTCATGTTTTGTTTATCATTTAATGTACTTTTTTTTAAAGGAAATTGTTAGCATTTAATTTATAAATGCAAAGTGATGGTCATTTGTAACATTGTAACACGTGTGTTGTATGATTAAGTTAGTCTAGAAAGTGGGCTTTTGTTAGGAAAAATGTTAGATTTATCTAAGTAAATGTACAATTCAGAAAGGCCCACTCCAAGCTCATCACAAGCCCTTTAGGGCATCCCACTTGTGATATATATCACACACTCTCACCACATTCACAGTCAGTCCTCATAGCAAAAGGTGAGAGTGTGTGTAAGTGTGTATACTCTTTATGTGTTTGTTTTACTTCTTTGAAGCTAATAAACATTAGGTTTTATCCTACATCATACGATCCATACATTACACTCTTCTCATCTTTACATATTGTTCTTGAGTGTCTCGAGTAGTTGATAGCATTAGTTGTGTGATAAAGATAGTATTCGATCTCTACAAGTGGTATCAATACGCCATACAACAAGGTAGGAGGTATTTTGTGTTCGGATTCTCAAGTTAAAACACCCACTGTTACATTTTCTTTAATTAGAAACGTTACATTTTGTGTTTTTCTCTTCGAATCATACGCAAAATCAATGCCAAAGGTTGTGTTTGTTTGTGTTTAATCGACTTGGTTTGTGACCTTTTGAGTACTCTTTGCTCATATCGTGTTTTTGAAGATTGGATTTTTGTTGTTCTAAGTGGTTTAGATCGACAATAATTCAAGAACATTGTCCAAGATTTGTTTTTGAATAATCTTTGATTTTATTTGGCGTATAATTCTTTCCAAAGAATTATTGGTGAGTTGGTGGAAGTTGGTAAGTCTTACAAGCATGGGCAAGTCAGTGGGTAAGTTAGAATAAGTCCAAAGAGTTGGTAGAAGTAGGTAGAAGCTGCCATTTATCGCAATTCAGAACAGCCAGTCATCTATCGCAATTCACAAGTGTTATCACAATCTTGTATAAGATTTGCGATAGGAGATTTTATCGAAATTGTGCAAATTGCATTTTATCGAAATTGTGATAGTTATCGCAATTGCGGGAGTTATCGCAAACCTAAGACTTATCGCAAACCTAAGCTTATCGCAAATGTCTGAGTTATCTCAATTGTGAGAGTTATCGCAAATCTGGACCTTATCGCAATTGGCGTCAGACTTCCATTTTTCGAAATTGACAAAATTTCTCTAACGCAATCTTAAATACTCACAATTGGCGGGAATATCCGAGTAAAATTTAATTTTTACATGAGACTAAACGTTCAATTTTTACGCGAAATTTAAATTTCGGTACAACAGTGAAAATTTTGGCCCAAAATTCAATTTTTTAGACCAAAATTCGAATTTTTTTCGGCGAAATTTGACGTAAAAATTTTCAAAACTCAAAATTTTCTAATAACCTTAGAATTGCATTTTATAGAGTATTTCAAATTCTGGTAGAGAAATTTTTCAAATTCAAATTTTGGAGGGAAACCAGAATTCACCATTATGAAAGCCTTCACACGATCTTCAACAACGAACCAAGCCTTCACAACATCAACCAAGATTAACCTTCAACAACAACAACTCCTATTTTGTTGCAACGATCCTCCATCAACTTTATCATACAAAACATCAACGATGACTACTCAACAAGACATTCATGCCGCCGGTGCAGAAAACCGTCCTCCAATGCTAGAAAAAGTTGGTTATCTTCCATGGACGAGTCATATGCTTCGATACATGAAAACCAAGCCTCAAGGTAAAGGAAGACTATTGATTAACTCCATCGAGAAGGGTCCATTCAAGCCTCGTCGGATTCTAGTAACAGCTGGAAATCCAAATGCAACACCTCCCACTCCAGACACCTTTCGGGAACAAACGGAAGCTGACTATACACCAGAAGATTGGAAGCAAATTGAAGCTGATGACTTGGCAATGCATTTAATCCAACTTGGTTTACCACGAGAAATATTTTGTGCTGTAGACAGTTGTGAAACTGCCTATGATATGTGGGCACGAGCTAGACGGCTTTGTCATGGCACATAAATCGGTAAACAAGACATCGAAAACAAGCTTCTAACTGAATGGGAGAAGTTCACATCAACTCCAGCTGAACCCATTGAATCTTACTATACAAGGTTTTGCACTCTCATGAACGAGTTGATCAGAAACAAGTTGAAACCAGCTCAAATTGTTCAAAATATCAAGCTCCTCAACAACCTACCCGAGGAATGGGGACGATATGTCACTATTGTCAACCAAACAAAGAACCTTCACGAGGTGAATTATGATCAGCTTTATGATTTCCTAAAGCAAAACCAGGAGGAGGCAAATGAAGTCAGAAAAGAGAAGCTCGCAAAGCAACATGATCCTTTTGCACTCATGGTCCAAACACCTACACATGCAACAATAAATACACAACCCTCTTCATCTTCCACTCAACAATTCATGCAACAACAGTATATTCCACAAACACCGTTCTACCCACAACAACAATACCCGCAACACCAAGAACCAGAATTTAATGACAATGATGAGTCCACTGCTGCTTTGACTCAAGCATTTGCTTACCTCACAAAAGCATTCCAAGGACGCTATTCAACACCCACCAACAACAACCAACGCATCTCATCAAACACTCGCAACAAGCAAATTGCACAGCCGAGTTTCAACATGGGACAACAAGGACAGATGGTTGGGGGATATGGGAATCAGCAGGGATATGCTCCTCGATATCAGATGGGTAATCAGAATGCAGGGAATCAGATGGGTACAGTTGTTGGAAATCAGAGGGGTCAGAATGTTGGAAATCAGTATGGGAATGTTGCTGCTCAAGTTGCCGGGAATATGAATCAGGGTAATTTGATAAAGTGTTTCAACTGTCAGGGTGTCGGTCATATGGCGAGGAACTGTCCAGACAAGCCGAAAAAGAGAGATCCAGCTTATCTGCAGAAAGCATTAATGTTGGCAAATAAGGAAACGGCTGGGTTACAGTTGAGTGCAGAAGAGAATGACTTCATGGCTCTTATGGATGATTCAGAAGATCTTGAGGACATCGATGCAAACTGTATTTTCATGGCAAATCTCCAGGAGGCTAAGTATGACACGGATTCTGAAATACCTCCTGTGTATGACACCAATGCAGTCTCTGAGGTACCACCATACACTACATGTCACAATAATGAAATATTTGATATGTCGACTCATGATGAACAGCATCCTGCGACTCAAACATCCACTTATGACACATATATGGACTCGCCAAGTTGTAGTAATACAAATCTGGCAATTCCAGATATGGATCCTAATGGAGACTTCGAGTCCCAGCATGTTGAGAATGATGAGGAAACACGTGTGATTTTTGAATCATTATTGCATAATTGTAGTGTTGAAATTGAGAACGTTAAAAAGGTCAATCGCGATGTTAAGGCCGCGAATGAAAAATTGACCGCTGAGCTTGAGAGATATAAGGTCAATGAAAGAGCTTTTGATTTTAATAACAAACGACAGTCAGAACTTGAAATTGGTTTAAGAGATTATGTTTTAAAAGAAGAACATTTGCAAATCAAATTTGACACACTTGATGTTAATTTGAACATGAAAATAAAATCCTTAAACACAGAAATTTCTGAATTAACCAACCAACTTTCTAAACAAAAATCAACTTGTTCTGATCTTGAAAAAGAAAAGAAAGAGTTGAATGAAAGGTTTTCAAAACGTGAAAATCATCTTCTTGATGAAATCATTGACCAACAAGAAACCATCAAAAAGTTGAAAGAGTTGCTTGTAAAAACGGGTCAGTCTGCACAAACAATTAACTTGCTTATTAACAATCCAAACCCGATTTTACATACAAAAAAGAAAATGGCTATCGGTTGTGAAAACCCTTATATTCTCAAGAAAGCTCAGCAACATCAGAATGTGTTGTATAATGGTAGTGTGATAAATGATAAAAATGATCCTCCACAGGTTCGTGATTCTTATGAAACGATTGAGCTTTCCAAAGAGAGTCGTGTTAAAATGAGACAAAAGAACCCATAAATTAAACCAATTGATTATAACAAGCTTAATACAGATTCTGGCGTTCATCTTGTTCAAAAAGAGTCACCTATGTTTTTCAAACGACCAGTGGCTGTCGCAAAACGAAAAGTTGTTTCAAAACATCTGCCTAATGATATGTGTCTAAATACACATATATTTTATATTGTTTAACCCCACAAAAACGACCAAAAACACACAAATGACCATATAAATGTTACAAATATCATTAAAATGTGTTTTTATGTGATTCAGGTACAAAAAGATTGAAAACAAGTGAAAAACATGCAAAGTTCACAAAACTGTCAATTTCAGTCCCTGAAGTATCACCAATTTGCAAAACTAGTCCCTGAAGGTTTAAAATGGAAGAAAAGTCAACTTTAGTCCTTGGATAATCAAACTTGTTCACTATTACTCCCTGGATGAAAGTTTTCACAAATTGGCAACTTTTACTCCTCAAGTTACAAAAATGGCAAATTTAGTCCCTGGGTATTTAAAAAAGTATAATTTATCAAATAATACCCTTGTACTATTCATAACTTATAATTTGGAACCTTTTGATAACTTTTGGGAAATTTACAATTTTACCCCCTCAAAATCCAAAATTAACACAAATGGTCCTTAAAGTTTTAAAATGTTAAAATTATCAACTTTGGTCCTTGTGTTATTGTTTATTGGCAGGTTTAGTCCCTTGAAGGAAGTTTGGATAGTTGGTAAACAAGGCCCTTCAAGTTTCAGCAGTTTACAACATTGGTCTTTGGGATTTATTACTACAAAACCAAACGGATCCCTATTATTAATAAACCCAATCCAACATAACCCAGCCCAAGCCCAAAACACAACCCGACCCAACCTTATATTTAAACCCAGAGTTTGACTTCAGTCAAACTCTTATCCCTTTCCCCTAAACCGCCAAAACCAGTCACCACCACCACCTCACCCCCCAGCTGGCTATCTAATCCTCCACCTCATTCCCCCTCCTCAACAAGTTACCTAACACTCCCAAATGCAATTAATGCTCCTTCATCATCACAGTTATCAGAGATAGTGGTATTTCCCACTATCTCATTTTGGCGCCAAAAGTCTAAATCAATGGCTAGGATGAATTCAGAGCAATCAAAGGCCAAGATTACAAGTGGGATTCACTCAGAGGTCGACAAGGAATACAAGAGTCTATAAAAAAGAGAAGAGAGGCAAAGAGGAAGACTACCTTGGACTAGCCAATGGTCACGTAGTGTAAAATTTAAATGCTTTCTTTAAATTAAATGTCTTTTAATGTTTTAAATGTTGTAATTTTCCTTAAACTAGTGTAATAGAACATCATTTGCAGTTTAATTTCAATTTACTTTTAAATTTCATGTTTTGCTTAATTGCCTTTTAATTTAAAGTCATTTTAATTTCATGTTAACTATGGTTGTGATTTGGACTCAAATAAGCCATATAAGCTCCTGACAAAGCTTTGAAAGCTTTTAGAATCCTTTAATCAGTTATAGTCTTTAAAATACAAAAAAAATCAATAAAAAATTCAAGAAAACCAATGAAAAACAAAAAATCAGTTGTGTGAAAGAAGAAGCAAGGAGCAGGGTGAAATTCTGGAATGCCTTGGGTTAGAAGCTTCATGGGAAGCCTTAGGTAGTGAAATTGATCCATGGTTCTTTGTTCTCCTCTGAATTCAATTTGTAAGCCCGTTTTACCATTTTTGCATTCTACTGCTTATGTTATTTACATGCTTTAATTTTCATGTTTCCTTGTTTATTTGTTGTTGTTTAGTTAAATTATTGCTTTATAATGTATGATTATGTTTTGAGAATTGCTTGTGGTTTTAAATTGCATCTTGACTGTCAATATGCTTGTTTTTTTATCATCATAGGTTTAAACTGTGTGACAACTTGTTTAAACTTAAAAAGGTTTGAATCTTGACAAATTATAATCTTTGGATTGGATATGATAGGTTTATACAGTCATTTGTAGTGAAAATCTCAATTTGGTCTCATTAAAAGGTTGTTTGGATTTGATGCTTAATCTGTATTAAAGGTTGTTTGAGTTGTTGTTCTTGTTTGATGTACAACACATAGGACCTAATTTACTCAGTAAAAGCTTAATCAAGTAGTGTAGCATGTGAGAAAGTCAATTTGACACTTGAACCTCTTTACATGAGCACTGTGAGATTGTTAGACCCTAGAACTTTGCATACTTGTTGTAATGTTGTTGTATTTGCCTTATTTCATGTTCTTGTAACTTTATATTACATGTTTAATCAGTAGATTAGGTTTTAAATTCATATAAGTCAAACTTAAGTGTTTATGTTTAAAGTCAAATTTCTTGTTTTTCTGTTTTTTAATTAAATGTCTAATTTTCCTGTGCTTTTATTATTAAGTTTCATGTTTAGTGCTTTTAGGGGTTTAATCTGTTGTTGCTTATCTTGCTTATAGTATTTTTGTTAATCTTTAGTTCCCATGTTTAATAGCTTAATTATGTGCTTTTTATTACATGTTTTTGCCCTGTCTCACAGTCACACAGACAAAGCCACAAGCTTGTAGCTTGTTGACTTTTGGACTTGTGACTGTGTTTGTTGTTGTTATTAGAAGCCATTAAGGCCTATTTGTTATTTCTGTGCTTATTTTCCTTTTATGTGCTTATTTAGTCACCTTAATTCACCCCAACTTTTTGTCCCATATTGCTAACAACACAGAAGCAAACTGTGTGGTTTAGCTGTTTTCCTAAACTCTTAAAAAGTCTCCTGATTGGGCTTGAGCTTGTTAGCTTTGGCTTTTCACAAACCCAAGCAACCAAATTCATGATTCAGTTCTTGTTGAGCATTTTTGAGTTTATTTGATAAGTTATTTAAGAGCTTTTTGTTTGCCCAATCATATCAGTTCACTGAGGAATCAATGAACTTACACCATTTCCACAAGCTCTTTAAAAGCTATCTATTGACAATTAGCTTGTGTGTTTTGGCTTTATGTGAAGCTCATCCACCAAACTTAATTGTCCTGTGTTTGATTTTCAACTTGCAGCTTATTTGATAGGGCTGCAAGTAGCTTTAACTTATCACCATTTTCCTGAGTATACTGGGAATTCAGTATACTCAGTAGCTTGATGGCTTTTTCAAAGGCTTCTCAAAAGCTCAGCTGTGGACCCCACAGGTTGAGCTTGGTCTTTTTGGAAAGCCTACCAGCCCAGCTTGCTACTACAATTTTCATATTGTGCTTATAAGCTTATTTCATAAGCTTATTTAGCCTCTAAAGCTAGCAGTACCTTTGGTACTCTAGCAGTACCTTGCTTCTCACTAGCAGCAGGTTGATTTTTGGATTTGCTTATTAACTTATAACAAGCTTATGGGTGAAATCCAGTACACAAGCTTGTTTATACTTGTCCATTGGACTTGTGCACATATTCCTTTTTCTTTTGTTTCCTTTGTAAAGCTCTTTTCAAGCTTATTCAAAGCTTAAACTTCACTGTGAGCTCAAAAGCTCAACTGAATGAGTCATAAGCCCACGAATTGCTTATTTCTTAGTTTGTAAAGTTTTGTTTTCATTAAACTTGTATAATATTAGTATTTAGTTAGTCCAGAAAAAGAAAATACCAAAAAAGAGCTTTTTACAAATAAGTGATAGCTTCTATTTAAGAAGCTTATTGCTTATTTGCTTATTTTCATTAAGCACATAGTGTTTTTATATTTTTCTTAGGTTCCTGTATTTATTTAATAATTATGTAAAAAGTTTTAGATTTTTCTTAGGTTGTTTAATATTTTTAATAATTCAATAATAGTTTTTAGTAATTAAATAATAGTAAATAATTAATAATAAATAGAATAATTGTGTAATAAATATATTTTTAGTTTTAAAATTCATTTTATAATATTTTAGATTTTTCAGATTCTTTATTTTATTTATTTAGGTTTATTTTAGATTTTCTTATTATTTAGGTTATTTTTAAATAGATTTAATTCATTTTTAATTTATAATAATTAAGTAAATAGTGTAAAAATTTATTTTAATTCTCTAATAATTTTCTTATCCTTTTAGGATTCCAAAAATATAATTTTCACATTTGTGGGAGTTATATTTGATAGAATTCACTTTTTATTTTGGTACGTTTACGTAACTGTTATTTAAACGTACGCGTTTTAGGTTTTTAGATTTTCTTAACTTTTTAATAAGTTTGTAAATTATAAATAAATATTTTAAGTTTATTTAATTTGCATTTAAGCCCCTAAGGCATGCAAATTCCTACTATAGTATAATCGTTTTGTTTTGTACGTTTACGTTTATTTGAACCTAAACGTACGTTTGTATATCCTTTTACATTTTTTACTTTTTCTTATTTATAGATTTTGTTCATATAGCTCATTTGAGCTATTTTCTGTTATTCCCACGTGACAGGTGGGAATACTGAGTGTAAATTAATTCATATACACTTTCCTGTTCAACATCACACACATTCGTTGTATTACATTTTTCACACCTCGTTGGGACTTAACGACCCGGGAAAACACTATACTTCTTGGTTAGTTGTTCTTAAGCTGTTTGACTTTGTTGACCAATATCCTTGGTTGATTTTAGTTGACTGTTTGGGAACAATCACCTAACATCGAACAAATGTCCTCTAAAAACACTTGTAACATAAGTGCAGCTAGACTATATTTGGTCGATCTTAAACAGGGAATTGAAACACTTCAAAGTATTGTGGCATCCAAAATAAACGGTAACTACAATGTCTGGTCATCAAGTTTTCATACCGAACAGATAAAGATGTTTGAAACAGAAATCAATCCTCATATCGCTTCAATTTATGCGATAGTTCAAAATGTGGAAAACAATCTTTTGAAAGAATCAGCTGAATTTATCAAGGACCACAAATCCCTGGTAAAGGAAGCGAATGAAAACATTGAACACATCAAAGTTTTGGAAAAACATAATGACATTCTCTCTGAAGTAGCTCTATCGACCGAAATTATGTCCATTATTTATCAAACATATTATGTGGAAGATGATGAAAGACTCCGAGCTGAGACTTCTGAAATTGTTGTAAAATATGAAAAGGCACTTGCCAAGATTGAAAAACAAAATGTCACATATTTTAAACAACTAGATCGGAAAAAGGAAGAATGCAAGTATGACAAACTGTCGTATGAGCGTTCCTACCACAACATGCAAAAACAAATTGATCTTTTGAAGTCTCAGCTTGAAAGTCAAAACGGGAAGGGTGAGGAAACTAAGGGTATAACACCATCAACCCCCTTGCCTAATGAGAAAGGAAATGAGAAAGCTGTTGTCCAAACATCGAATGTAATAGCACCTGGCCTTTATAGGATTAGTCCCACTACTGCGTCTGCCTCTACATCTAAAACATATAGGGCGATAGACAAAAGTAACAATGATAATCCAAACGAGTCTAGGAATGCTACAACAACATCTCAGGACAACAACATAAATTCTAATGAGTGTGCCTTACCTTCTACATGATTAGAAAGCAACTCTAGGAGCAGACGAAAGCCTAGGAGCAATACCAGGAACACTAGAGTATCGCCTGTCTCTGAGAGTGAATGCAAGAAAGTAGAAGAACACCCTAGGAATTTATCGCTTTCAAATAAGAAACATATGTCATCTGGATGTAATGTTAAGACTCCTGTTTCTAGTGCATGTAATGACTCTGTTTGTTTAATGTACACGAAATCTTTGTCTGAAAATGCTTGTGATGATATTGTTTCTAATACTGTGAATTTGAATGATATGCCTGAACAGAAAAAGGTTCCTTCAGTAAACAGGGCTAAGTCTAGATATATTCGAAGACTTATTGTACAAGCTAGGAAAACCACTAGTAGCCTATTGCCTAAGGACCATCTTAAGTTTTGTGCATGGAAACTAACGGGTAGAATGTTTACACATAAGAATGGCAAATTAGAAATTGTTCCCAATGAAAATATGGAAACCTTCTCTAATTGTGATTCACCTGTTACCTCTAACCCCATGGAACCAAATGTTAAACGGTTTCCATATACAAAATCATCTGTTCTTTGCAGGTCATTGAAATTTGTCTTTGGATTGTTGAATCGGGTTGCTCCAAGCACATGACCGGGAATCTGAAGTTGCTAATCAACTTTGTATGGCATTTCATGGGGACTGTACGGTTTGGGAATGATCATGTTGCAACTATTCTGGGTTATGGTGATCTTCGGTTTGGGAATTACTTGATCACTCGGGTTTACTATGTCGAAGGGTTGGGACACAACTTGTTTTCAGTTGGGCAGTTTTGTGATGCGGATTTAGAAGTGGCATTTAGGAGAAACACTTGCTTTGTTAGGAATTTGGTGGGGGATGATCTCTTAATTGGGGATCGTGGCACCAATCTCTATGCAATAGGTATAAACCAAATGGCCTCTTTATCACCAATTTGTCTCATGACTAGGGCAAGCGAAACAAAGTCCTGGTTGTGGCATAGACGTTTGTCCCATCTTAACTTTGACACCATTAACAAACTTGCCAAAGACAACATCGTCAATGGTCTCCCAAAATTCAAATAAACCAAAGAACACTTATGTCCATCCTGTGAGCAAGGAAAGAGCAAAAGAGCAACATATAAACCTAAACCCGTACCGAGTTTGGTGGATAAGTTACATTTGTTGCATATGGACTTATGTGGCCCAATGAGAGTTCAAAGCATAAATGGGAAGAAGTATATTCTTGTAATCATCGATGACTATTCAAGATATACATGGGTAAAGTTTCTAAGGTCTAAAGACGAAACACCCGGCATCATCATCACCTTTCTGAAGCGCATTTAAGTCTTACTTCAAGTTCCAGTAAGGATAGTAAGAATTGACAATGGCACGGAATTCACAAATCAGGAGTTAAGAACATATTTTGAAGAATCTGGTCTTACTCACCAGGCATCAGCTGTTAGAACTCCATAGCAGAATGGGGTAGTTGAAAGAAGAAATCGAACTCTTGTGGAAGTTGCTCGCACAATGCTGATCTATTCTAGTGCACCACTATTCTTATGGGCCGATGCTGTTGCCACTGCTTGTTTCACTCAGAACCGATCCCTAGTTCATCCAAGATTCAATAAAACCCCGTATGAACTAGTAAACAACAGAAAACCGGATATTTCTTATCTTCATGTATTTGGCGCTTTGTGCTATCCAACGAATGACAGGGAAGATCTGGGGAAGTTGAAAGCTAAGGGTGATATTGGAATCTTCATTGGTTATTCGGAAAACTCGAGGGCATTCAGGGTGTATAACAGGAGAACGAAAAAGATCATGGAGACGATGAATGTGAAGTTTGATGAAATTTCACAAATGGCTTCTGAGAGACTCGCTCTAGAACCCGCGCTTAACCCGATGACTTCCGGACATATCAGTTCGGGACTCGCACCTCAAGGAGCTCAATCAATTCATAACGAACAACCCACAAATCAGGAACTGGATAATTTCTTCGAGAAAACAACTAAACACCGATTGCGACATGTGCATCTATGTCTGCTCAGTCAGTCTCATAGAACCTAAGAACATTCGGGAAGCAATGGCAGATAATGCCTGGATTGAAGCGATGCAGGAAGAACTTCTTCAATTTCAAATCCATGACACCTGGGATTTAGTTCCAAGACCAATTGACAAACTAGTCATTGATCTTAAGTGGTTATGGAAAAACAAAAAGGATGAAGAAATGACTGTCATTCGCAACAAGGCTCGTCTGGTGGCAAAGGGATACAGACAGGAAGAAGGGATAGATTTTGAAGAGTCATTCGCACCAGTTGCAAGGCTTGAAGCAGTCAGGATTTTCTTAGCTTATGCGGCTCACAAGAACATCATGGTTTTTCAGATGGACATCAAGACGACTTTCTTGAATGGAACTCTAAAAGAAGAAGTGTACGTGAGTCAGCCAGACGATTTCGTTGACAAAGATCATCCGGAATACGTCTACAAGCTAAAGAAAGCAATCTATGGCTTGAAACAAGCCCCACGGGCGTGGTATGACGAATTATCATCTATCCTACTTCATAATAATTTCACCAAAGGAACAATTGATCCGACCTTGTTTACCAGAAAATTCAAAAATGACATTTTGATTGTTCAGATTTATGTGGACGACATCATTTTTGGGTCCACTAATCCGACACATTCAAAACATTTTGCAAATCTCATGAAAAGCAAATTTGAAATGTCCATGATGGGAGAATTAAAATTCTTTCTGGGTTTACAAATTCATCAATCCCCACGTGGTATTTTTCTAAATCAAGCTAAATATACAATTGAGATTTTGAAAAAACATGGAATGGATAATTGTGACTCTGTTGGTACTCCAATGGTCACTTCACCCAAAATAGGCACTGACCTATATGGGAAACCCATGGATCCGAAGAAATATAGGAGCATGATTGGTTCTCTCATGTACCTAAGTGCTAGTCGACCTGATATACATTTTGCTGTTTGTTTATTAGCATGGTTTCAGGCAAGGCCTACCGAACATCACCTCCAAGAGGTTAAACGGATCTTTCAATACCTACGAAGAACCATTAACATGGGACTTTGGTATCCGAAGGATTCGGAGTTTACACTAATAGCATTTTCAGATGCAGATCACGCCGGTTGCCAAGTTACAGCAAAGAGTACATCAGGCGGTGCACAATTTTTGGGAGAAAAGCTAGTAGGCTGGTCATCAAGGAAACAAGACTGCACTGCGCTATCAACTGCAGAAGCTGAGTATGTGTCTCTATCTGCGTGTTGTGCCCAAGTTCTATGGATGAGGACACAACTCACAGATTATGGTTTCTCTTTCGACCGCATACCTTTGTATTGTGACTCGAAAAGTGCCATAGCTATCTCGTGCAATCCAGTTCAACACTCGAAGACCAAGAATATTAGAGTCCGCTATCACTTCATAAAGGAACACGTAGAAGAGGGTACTGTTGAATTATTTTTCGTGAAGACTGAATACCAACTCGCCGATCTATTTACTAAAGCCCTCCCAAAAGAGCGGTTTGAAAACTTAGTTCGTCGAATTGGAATGCGAAGCCTAACTCCCGAAGAGTTAGAAAGTCTTCTCGAATCTTCTTGAGTTATCTCAACAAGCTTCGCATGTAAATATTTTTGAAAAACAAAACAAAAATTTAAAAAACCAACAAAAGCAAAATATAAAAATAGAAAAGTTTCAAAAATTCAAAAACAATAGAAAAACAAAAATACAAAAATAATCCTCTCACGACATGTCTCTTGTATAATCAATATTCTGTACGTATATAGAAATGTCATTCAACAATGATACGGGCATGTACAGATGCTTGAGCGAGAGTTCATTTAAATTTTTTCCAAAACATGTCGTTTTCTCAAAATCTTCTTCATGATGGATTTCGTATATTTCAGTACGAAACCCGCGCTACATTGATGACTTCTGATTATTTCCGATCAGAACTCGTAATGTTAATGGCAAAAAGCAAATCCTTGAGCACATGATCAAGATTTTTCAAAAAGATTTTTCAAAATCTTTATACAAATTCTGTGCTCAAGATAACTCCCTCTAGACCCTTTCAACTGCTTTTAAACTCAAATGTTTAAACCTATGCTTTGTTTAAGGGGGAGTATCAAAAGAAAAATGTTCCAATTTTCATGCTAAAATCCGTCTTTATCTCCAAAAATGTTTTGCATTTAATCTCTTGATATCAAAAATATCACTGCGTGCTATTTTTGAGGGGGAGATAAGGTATAAGGGGGAGAAGACGTGATTAAATGTGATCAAAAAAGTTTTGTGGTTTGAATCTCAAATGAGCTAGACTCAGTAGGAACCAACGAATTGACGAAACTCAAATGTCAAATCGAAAAGACATGTCCGGGACGGGTAATAATTTCAAGCTGGTTATCCAGTGATGTAAACGTGTCTCGCAAAGGACTTGTCTGAGTAGAATGTACCAATTCGAGAGATGATCTTTTGATATGACCGGGACGGGTAATAACTTCAAGCTAGTCTAACTAGTGATGTAAACGTGTCTCGCAATGGTCATATTAATTGAAAATCGATCATTTCAAAATGTGCGAACTGTACCCAACATGTGCAAATTTATCCTAAAAATGCATGAGCACATGTGAAGGGGGAGTATTTCAAAAACACAAAATTCTCAATGTGTTATCTAAATGTGTTTACTCATAAACACTTTGAGAGATTTTCATAAATGGTTTTATGGCATGTGATCGTTAATCTAGGATAATCATGGAGTAATAAGGTGATTATGGTTAGGTTATGTCCAATGATCCGCCAGAGCCGGAGGGATCTACCCAAGGACAATTCCAATAGATTAGAATTAGAAGTCCTTAGGAATAATTGAAAAAAGGAGCAAATGAGAAAGGAGAAAGAAGGGGTTGAAGAATTAAAAAGAAAAGTTTAATGAAAGGGTGAAAAGAAATAGCCCTCCATGAAAACTTAGGTCAGAAACCGGGTCAATACATCTGCTATTGGTACTCACTAAGGTGATACTGATATTGAAGACAAGACGTCATGGACCCAGTGACGCGTTGCACCACCCCTCCTATCCACTCAGATATCTCTCAAAAGATATTTGTTTCATTTCTCACGGAGAACACTACATAATCTATCGACCTCTCACTCCGAGATGAGTTGATATTGAAAAGGTGGCACTCTGCTCCATGCCTCCGCTGACTAAAACCAAAATGCACATTATTGAGTCTAGAGACATGAGATTCATCAAAGATTTCTTAGGAACACTTCCAATGCAATACACTTGTGTTCATCAAAAAGGATACAAGTTGTATGAGTCTTAATGAGATCTTCGGATCTTGCCTTATGTCATAATGGTTACGTGCTTCAAACGGTCTACAGTCTTGAAGTGATACTTCGGTATACTTCAGAGGCTCTCAACGGCCTTGGTAAAGATTAGAGAAAGTTTTCACACTATGCTGATAACAATCTCGAAATCTGAACCTATAAGCGCTGGACGATTTATTGCTAACTGTCTTATGCAGGTACCGACGAAAAGTCCATTTACCATCATCATCTACAACGACGACGCATCTGGTCAGAAGAAGTAGATCAAGGCAAGAACGACCAAAAGACGATTCTTTGAAGATCACAGTGCATGAAGGAACAATGAATGAAGTCTATTACACTGCAACACACAAAGTTAAAGACAACAAAGACGAAAGACTAATCACTGGGAGCATCATTGTAATGACCATCCCTTAGGGGGAGATTGTTAGCATTTAATTTATAAATGCAAAGTGATGGTCATTTGTAACATTGTAACATGTGTGTTGTATGATTAAGTTAGTCTAGAAAGTGGGCTTTTGTTAGGCAAAATGTTAGATTTATCTAAGTAAATGTACAATTCACAAAGGCCCACTCCAAGCCCATCACAAGCCCTTTAGGGCATCCCACTTGTGATATATATCACACACTCTCACCACATTCACAGTCAGTCCTCATAGCAAAAGGTGAGAGTGTGTGTAAGTGTGTATACTCTTTGTGTGTTTGTTTTACTTCTTTGAAGCTAATAAACATTCGGTTTTATCCTACATCATACGATCCATACATTACACTCTTCTCAACTTTACATATTGTTCTTGAGTGTCTCGAGTAGTTGATAGCATTAGTTGTGAGATAAAGATAGTATTCGATCTCTACAAAAATACTAAAAGAATAGGGATGTAAAGACTTCCAAAAGTCTAAAAGGTAGGATTTTATAAGCGTGTTGAATAATATATAGAAAATAAGGTTGTCAAAACGTATTTTATATGGGGATTATTTTATCACCTTTCCAAAAGTTTAAAAAGAACTGATGTAGGAGTGTAGGACTTATAGTTATGGAAAAGTATGTGACAATATGTATAAGTCGATGTGTAAACTGACTCAATTGACCATTTAGATTGTTCGTCCGCCTCAAAACATGTCATGATTTTCTGGAAATTACTCTTCTATATGACTCTTTTGAAATACTAGTAGTAGTTATGGGTATAAATAACTAAACTTAATTACATGTGGATATATTTTTAGCAATTACTACAATATGGTGAAAGAGCTAGTAAGTATTATGCACGATAAGCTAACTATTATTAGATATCCTTGCGACAAAAAATTCTATTGATAAGAAATCAATATATTAAAAACGTACAATTGACAAGAAACATCTTTATCTTACAAAAAAAAATTAAAGGTATGAAAAAGTTGCATCACTTTCGGTCTGATTGAATATACAAATGATTTTGTTTGACGTTTTAAAACATCATTTTCGTTTTCAAGAATTTGAAGTTTTGAAACATGAAGGTTTTGAGTAGATAAAGATTATTTTTTGTTTTGTAATGGTAACTCAAAGTTAAGACTCTGAGTTTGACACCACTGCAACTTTTTGTTAAGTTTGAAAATTTCTTTTGCACATTTGATTTCCACATCATCATTGATTTGTCTAAATCTCTCATTTTCTATATACAAATTATCAATCTCAATTCTCAATGTCTCAATTTCAACATAGTGATCATCAACAAGTAATTCTTTACATGACAGATAAATGGAATTCATAATCACAGATATCATATCAGAACTTAAAACATTCGTCAAGAGTCGATCTGAATCTTTTTTCAAAGTTTTCTTTTGATATTTTTGTTTTGAAATCTTTTCGTCTTTTGCTTTGAAAATGCTCATCATTGATGCAACTTCTAGTACCATTTTCAGGTGTTATTGAAGCTGCTTAGAAGGTAGAGTATTGGCCTGACTTAGCAAGACTTAGTCAAGACCCTTCCGGGTTGTAACTCGTGAAGTTGCATTTGGTTATTGCTTAGTGATGTTGTTTAGCTCTGAGACTCATGATAATTTTGATATATGTACTCATCCCAGTTGTGTGAGTTGTGACTATTATCTGTTCTATGTGTTACATTTAATATTTCTCTATTGTGACACCTTGTGTTCTTGACAATGAGGTCATACCCCGTAAATGCCATTCCGCTGCGCCATTTTTGGGGTGTGACATTACTACTTTTAATACCCACCTGAAAACAAAGTAATTGTTGCTAGGTATGGAGATTTTCTTGAAAAAGATCTCATATCTCAAGAATTCAGTGGGAGGATCTATGATCTGGAAGATGATCAAGAGGATACATTACCTTTTGAAAACACTAGCGAACTTCCTGTGGAACCTGAAAGTCTGGGTCCTCCACCTGAAGTTGTTCCCATTCGCAGATCTGCAAGGACTGTGAAAGCACCTGAACGTCTATATCTAAACGTAGAGGTTGAGGAAACTATATTCGGGGATCTTGGAGAACCTACTAATTATAGAGCTGCCATGAATGATCCTGAAGAGGATAAATGGCAGATTGCTATGAATGAAAAAATGCAATCCATGAGAGACAATCAAGTCTGGATTGAAGTATACCTTCCTCCCAATGCCAAGGTAGTTGGAAGTAAGTGGCTCTTCAAGAAGAAAACTGACATGGATGACAATGTACACACCTATAAGGCCTGTTTGGTAGCTAAAGGCTTTACCCAAACTTATGGTGTTGACTATGAGGAGACCTTTTCTCCTGTAGCTGACATAAGGGCTATTAGGATTCTCATAGCCATAGCAGCGTACTATGATTATGAGATTTGGCAAATGGATGTCAAAACCGCCTTCTTAAATGGTCGCCTAGATGAAGACATCTATATGGCGCAGCCTGAGTGGTTTGTAAATCAAGAATTTCCAAACCGTATATGCAAACTTCAAAGATCCATTTATGGATTGAAGCAAGCATCACGGCAATGGAATAAGACATTTAATTAAGAAATCAAAAGATTTAGATTTACTCAAAATCTCGATGAGCCATGTGTATATCACAAAGCTAGTGGGAGTGATGTTATTTTCCTAGTCCTATATGTTGATGACATATTAATCATGGGTAAAAATATTCCAAGATTGAAAGAGGTGAAAGCCTATCTTGGGAAATGTTTTTCCATGAAGGATTTAGGAGAAGCAACATACATTCTGGGAATCAAGATCTATAGAGATAGATCAAAGCGGTTGATTGGATTAAGCCAAAGTGCTTACATTGATAAAATATTGAAGAGATTCAATATGCAAAATTCCAAGAAGGGATATTTGCCGATGCAAGAGAATCATCACTTAAGTAGCAAAGTTTGTGCTTCAACACCTGAAGAGGGGCACGCATGAAGAGAGTCCCTTATACTTCAGCTGTGGGATCTATTATGTATGCGGTGAGATGCACAAGGCCTGATGTGGCGTTTGCTCAAAACATAACCAGTCCATATCAGCAGAATCCAGGTGAACTCCACTGGACTGCTGTTAAACATATTCTCAAGTACTTGAGAGCTACAAGAGATATGTTTTTAGTATACGGGGGAAATCCAGAAGCAGAACTTGGTGTTACAGGTTACTGCGATGCTTCCTGGAAATGTGATAAAGATGATACGAAGTCTCAGACGGGCTATGTCTTTGTCATTAATGGAGGAGTTGTGGATTGGAAGAGCAAGAAGCAGAGTACCATAACGATGTCTGCAACAGAAAGTGAGTATATTGCTGCTTCAGAAGCTGCAATGGAAGCTGTCTGGAATAGGAAGTTCGTTTCAGGGCTTGGAGTTATGCCCTCAATCGAAAGACCTATAAAGATGTATTGTGACACTTCAGCCGCAATTACATTTGCCAATGAACCTGGAATCATGAAGGGCACCAGACATTTCCCGATTAAATATCACTATGTTCGAGAACAAGTGGAGATAGGTGAAATCGAATTACTCAAAGTTCACACAGATAATAACCTAGCTGATCCTTTAATGAAGGCTTTACCTGGTGGAAAGCTTAATCAACATGCTGAAGGCATAGGACTTCGTTTAGCTAGTAGTTTCATGCCCATCTGTGATTAGTGTTTGGATAATGGGATGTTATGAACAATTATTATTTTAATAGAATAAAATACTTGTTATGTTTGATTATCATTTTCTTAATAATATATCCTGTATTTGCATGTTTAATCCTTGAATGTATTGATTATTCTAAATTGTCCGTTGTCGATTAATGATATGGGAATATCATTAAATTAAGACAAATCTGAGTATTGGTAGAATATACTTGAAAGTATATTGATGCATTGACATGCCAATTTCACATGATATTCAATGAATTGAATATAGGACTTATCCCAACTTCATGAGTTTACTTTATGGATCTTGTCATCAAGTAAATCATGTATATATAGTTATCCTCAAACTTGAGATACCAGATAACTGTCATGGATGTAGTGCATTTCTGTGTAGCAATTTACCGCTATACGTAACTGGTAGCTATAAGGATTGTTTTCAGGAGTGTTGCAAAGTTCATGGGTTATGCTCGTAGTCAAGAGAGAATTTGCTCCTTCAAATTTGTTTGAAGTTTAATACTGCTGTGCCCCGCGTAGGGTTGACAAGATGTTTGTGTGGCCACACCCAAGATCTCCCCTGAATATGTTAAGAAGATTTGGTAATCTTGCTCAATCAGAAACAACGAGAAACAGAATGGTTAATAAAGAATGACTGAGATCCATATCTTTATTAATGTAGTATTAGAAACAAAAAGATAAGTATGATGATGAATCATCGAATGGTTTTTCCAGGAGACCACCACCCGAGTTCTACTAGGGGCATTGGCGTGTTGCTAGACGCTAACCAATGTCATTACACTATTAATAGATGTCTAAGTGGGAGCTGTTAAGTTTTATGGACAAATATTAAACGTGTATGACTAGAATCGAACTCGGGACCACGGGATTGCACACATTACGTATGAGGAATTAATGTATAATAATTAGTATATATAAATCATTATATATTTAATTATTTAAACACAAAATAACGACTAACGGACGTTAAGTAATTAACGGGAATTGACTAACGACCGTTAGTGAATAAAGGAAGGACTATAGGTGTAATTAGAGGATCAAGAAAGTTCTAGAATCCCTTGGGGAGTGCTAGGCCGATCGGCCATGGGTTTCCTAAACCCAATCCAAGCCAAACTTGTCCTCCAAGATTAGCACACTATAAATACAAGGCTTAGGGGTATTTGTTTCTTGATTCTTGCACTCTTGCTATAACCCTAAACCCTTTGTCTCTTCTTCTTTTCTTCAAGCCGATCGAACAAACAACCCTTTGGGTTGATCGACTTGTTTTTGTTTAATTTGTGTTTATTACTAGCATAATCATTAACTCGGTTATAGTACGTGTGTATAAGATCGTGGTATAAACTCAATATAGTTGATATTCTTGGATTGAGATACAAAACGGTAAGGGGTATCTCGCTAATCCACTTTGATAATTAAAGAAGAAGATTAAAGTTTGATCCTTGTTCTTGCTAGGATCTAAGGTACGTTACTTTTATTATTCGGTTAATCTTTTATATGTTAAAATATGATCATACGCTTCTGCAACGTGTTTGAATGTTATTAGAATAAATATATGATTGTCATCTTTATTAAATTCTAACATGTAGTTATATCTTTGATACCATCGTACAATAAGATAGTAAGATTAGTGTGTTGTTTTTATTTGAAAGGTAACAAATATATATAAAAAGAACCAAAATACAAAATAAAGGCAACCCTCCTCCTTAACATGAAAATAAAAAGGAAGGGTCCCAAAAACAAAACAAAGACTATTGGGATAATACAACCAAACTAGTACTCCCTCCGTCTCAAAATAATAGTCCGTATTTCTTTTTCGGGATGTTTTAAAATAATTGTTCACATTCTTTTTTAAGTAAAATCTAGAGAATATAATGAGGGAATATTATATTTGTGTGGCTGAAAATTAAAGTGACTGTACTTTTATTAAACACACGGAAACAAATAAAATCAAACAAACAAATAAATAAACACACAAAGCAAATAAAGCTTGGGTTGCCTCCCAAGAAGCGCTTTTCTTTATTAACGAGTCTTGTAGCTAGACTCAAAGTCACCGTACATTACGTGACTTCTTCATCAAAAGTTATGTCTTCCTCATTGATCATTTCATTACCATTCTCTTGATAATGCTTGACTCGTTGTATATTCACAGTGAATTCTCTATCTTCGTCGTCAATCAACACAACGGCTCCGGTTTTAGAGGAGCTCCTTACGGTAAAAGGTCCATACCATCTAGATTTAAGTTTTCCCGGAAATAGTCTTAAGCGAGAATTATATAATAATACCTTGTCTCCTTCCGAAAACTCTTTGGGTCTCTTAATCCGTTGGTCATGCCATCTTTTTGCCCTTTCTTTGTATGTAATGGAAGATTCATAAGCCTCTAATCTCAATTCATCGAGCTCTTGGAGCTGTAAGAATCTATTTGTCCCCGCAACCGTATAATCCAAATTACAAGCCTTAAGTGCCCAATATGCCTTGTGTTCCAGTTCTACTGGAAGGTGGCATGCCTTGCCATATACCAAACGGAACGGGGTAGTCCCGATTGGTGTCTTATAAGCGGTTCAAAATGCCCACAAAGCTTCATCGAGCTTAAAAGACCAATCTTTTCTGTTTTGATTGACCGTTTTCTCTAATATTCTCTTTATGGCTCTATTAGTGTTTTCGACTTGACCGTTGGTTTGAGGATGGTAAGCGGTGGAGAATCGGTGAGAGACTCCATATCTTTTCATAACCTTCTCCATTTGCGAATTGCAAAAATGGGTTCCCCTGTCGCTAATAAGAGCCTTCGGAATTCCGAACCTAGCGAACAATTTTTTAAGAAATGAATGACTACCCTAGCGTCGTTAGTCCTAAGGGCTTGTGCTTCCACCCATTTCGAAACATAATCAATGGCCACTAAGATGTATTCATTCCCTCCTGAAGATGGGAAGGGTCCCATGAAATCAATTCCCCAAACATCGAAAACCTCGCAAACTTGTATATAATTCTGTGGGGCTTCATCCCTCCTAGAGATATTCCCAGCTCTTTGACACGCGTCACAAGTCTGTATCATTCCCTTCACATCACGAAATATTGTAGGCCAATAGAATCCCGCGTCGAAGACCTTTCGTGCAGTAGTGTTCATTCCGTGATGTCCTCCCGATGGACCTGCATGACACTCTTTCATAATTCTGACAGCCTCCTTTTCCGAAACACAACGCCTGATTACCTGATCCGGACATCTTCGGAATAAGAAAGGTTCATCCCAAAAGTAGTACTTTAATTGATTGAAGAACCTCTTTTTTTCATGCCTGCTCATATGCTCAGGAATGACTTTACTTGCCAGGTAGTTAGCATAATCCGCATACCAACGTTCAGAATCATTTATTGACATGAGCTGCTCTTCAGAAAATGACTCCCAAATCTCACTCTTGTCAGATTCAGCGAGGCTGGGGTTTTCGAGACGAGAGAGATGATCAGCCGCAAGATTCTCTGCTCCTTTCTTATCACGAATCTCAACATCGAACTCTTGCAATAGTAGGATCCAACGAAGTAACCGTGGTTTAGCATCCTGTTTAGCGAAAAGATATCGAATAGCTGAATGGTCCGTAAAAACAACCATTTTAGAAAGGACAAGATACTGGCGAAACTTATCAAAAGCAAATACCACGGCCAGTAATTCCTTTTCAGTGGTAGTGCAGTTTTCTTGAGCAGGATTCATGGTTTTGCTAGCGTAGTATATTGGCTGAAAGTGTTTGTTAAGCCTTTAGCCTAATACTGCTCCAACAGCATAATCGCTAGCATCGCACATGATTTCAAAGGGTAACTCCCAGTTAGGGGTGACCATAATTGGGGCTTGGGTAAGTTCCTGCTTCAATCGATCGAATGCATCCTTGCACTCTTGAGAGAAGTCGAACGGGGCATCCTTCATGAGCAACTGAGTCATTGGTTTAGCTACCTTTGAGAAATCTTTAATGAATCTCCTATAGAAGCCAGCATGACCCAAAAAGCTACGGATTGCCTTGACAGTTGTTGGATAGGGAAGTTTGGATATAGCTTCAATTTTTGCCCAGTCTACTTCAATTCCACTTCCTGAAATTTTGTGCCCTAGCACAATCCCTTCTTTTACCATAAAGTGGCACTTTTCCCAGTTTAGTACCAAGTTAGTCTCCTCACAACGTTTGAGCATTTTCTCAAGTTTAGCAAGACAGCGATCAAAAGAGTTTCCAAAGACCGAAAAATCATCCATGAAGACCTCCATGCTGTCTTCCATTAACTCATGGAAGATTGCCGTCATGCAGCGCTGGAAAGTGGCGGGGGCGTTACATAGTCCAAAGGGCATTCGCTTGTAGGCGAAGGTGCCATATGGGCATGTAAACGTAGTCTTTTCTTGGTCCTCAGGAGCGATAGGGATTTGGAAATACCCTGAGAACCCATCTAGGAAGCAGTAGTACTCATGCCCTGCTAACCTTTCCAACATTTGGTCGATAAATGGGAGAGGGAAATGATCCTTTCGGGTTGCATCATTCAACTTCCTATAATCGATGCACACACGCCATCCAGTTACTGTTCGTTGAGGCACTAACTCATCCCTATCGTTCTTCACCACCGTCATTCCTCCTTTTTTTGGTACAACCTGTACAGGACTTACCCATGGACTGTCAGAAATTGGGTAAATTAGCCCTGCGTCTAGGAGCTTAATGACTTCTTTTTTTATGACTTCCTTTATGTTGGGGTTTACTCGCCTCTGAGGTTGCACGGTGGGTTTATAATCCTCCTCCATGAGGATTTTATGCGTGCAAAAGGTAGAGTCAATCCCCTTGATGTCGGCTACACTCCATGCTATAACTCCTTTATATTTTTTTAAAACTCCTAAGAGTTTATCCTTTTGTTCACTTTTCAAAGAAGAGCTTATGATTACCGGAAGTTGATCTTCTCCTTGGAGGAAAGCATATTCAAGGTTGTTTGGGAGTTCCTTGAGTTCTACCGCAGGTGGCTCGATGATGGAGGGTTTAAGTTTGTTCTCGGGTTTACGAAGCTCAAGCTGTTCGATTTCTTGTCTGGGATAGAAGGAGACTGCGTTTACATCCATAGTCTTCTCCTCCTCTAAGATGGGTAAGAAAGCTTCATCTCGCAACCAACCAGCTTCCACCTGTTCATCTATACAATTGTCAATCTCGTCGGATAGTTCATTGATTTCTCCGATGAAATACAGCTGATTATCTGCTTCGAGAGAAAGATTCATTGTGTCCTTGATGTCGAAGGTTAAGCTATCGGCCCCCACTCGTAAGGTCAGTTTGTCGTCGTGAACATCAATAACAGCACGAGCAGTTGCAAGGAATGGCCTCCCCAGAATGATGGGCACTAGGTCATCTTCTTCCATTTCTAAGATGACGAAGTCAACTGGAAATTTGAACTTCCCTACTTTAACCAGCACATTCTCACATATTCCTAAGGGGTATTTGACTGATCTATCGGCTAGTTGGATGTTCATACGGGTTGGTTTCAATCCAGAATACCCTAATTTGAGGAACATGGAATGCGGCATAAGATTGATACTTGCTCCTAAGTCGGCTAAAGCATTCTTGACTGAAAGAGATCCTATTGAGCAGGGCAAGGTGAAACTACCTGGATCGTCCACCTTCTTTGGCAGCCCTCGTTGAGTCACCACAGAACATTCTTCTCCTAAGGTTACAAGACCCTCGAGCCCTTTTCTGTTGGTTAGCAGCTTCTTGAAGTATGTACTATATTTGGGCATATGGTAACATGCATCGAGAAGGGGTATGGTGACGACCGAATTCTTCAAATATGACAAGAATCTTTTATTATCATTTTCGACCTTTTGATTCTTGAGGCGGGACGGGTATGGGACTTTAATGGGCTGTTTGGTTGGAGTAGGTGGAGAGGGAGTTACCGGAGGGGTTTGCTCGGGATTTCCATCGTTTACATTACCTTCCTCCTCATGAGGGGTGTCGGGTTCCGTGACGTCAGATTGTTGAGCTGGGTACGGTGGATCCTTCGTAGTTGTTCCAGCACGAGTAGTGATGGCGAGTAAGGGATCTCTTTGATTTGTTTGAGGTTCGCCAAGGCCGTCGAGAGTGGCGTTGAGTTCTGCGAATTTGGCCCTCATGTCGTTTTGTTGGTTATTGATGAGGTTGTCGAGACCATTTAGTTGCAGATTCTTTTCAAGCGTGAAATGCCCAAGATCATCCTCAAAAGTGCTCCTAACCTTGTAGTCAGGATATTCTCCTCCTCCCTCTTTTCTCACAAGATTTCCCCAAGGGGTAAAATCATTGTTTTGGTAGAAAGTTAAGAGCGAAGGATCATCGAAGATGTCGTGGCTTGACAAGCATGCTTGTTTGGTGGTGATATCATCCCCGCATTCCTCCACTTCATGCGGGCCACCACATTGGTCGCAGATCAAGTATGGGTTTGACAGCCGTTTAGTTGGTTGTGACTTGTCTAGATAAGAGACTTGATCATTCATTCTACTCAACCGGCTAGCAAAAGGAGGCTCTTTCATGATCTTGGAAATGCTCATGATCGAATCGGGTTCATCCCAGGTATCGTCTTGATCATTTGCGTATTCCTCAATTCTATCCCATCCTTCCTCAGCGCTTAGGTTGGCTATTTTTCCTTTTGCCGAATTATTAATGCCAAATTGGTCGCTTTTAGGGACACTGTCATAAAAGATTTGGACAAGAAGCCAGAGTTCAATGCCATGATGAGGGACTTGTCTAATCAGATCTTTAAATCTGATCCAGGATTCGTGAATGGGTTCAGGTGGTCCAATATGGAAGCGGAAGATTTCATCTCTTAACGTTGAAGTTCTTCCTATTGGAAAGAATTTCTCATAGAATTTTGAGATAAGCTGTTCCCATGTGAAAATAGATTCGGAGGGAAGTTGGTTATACCAGTCTCTGGCTTTTTCATTAAGGGTGAAGGGAAAGAATCACAGCCGGGAGGTATCTCTAGTGGCCCCGTCTGTATGGAGGGTATCCACTATTTTCAGGAAGTCCTTGACGTGTTGGATTGGATCTTCAGTTTTCAATCCGTGGAACTTGCATACACTTTGGACAAGCCAAATATCGGTTGCACGCAAGACCCCATTCGTGTGCTCATTTGGAAAAACGATAGCATTGGAAAAACCACGAGGGGTGGGAGAAGAGTAGTCCTTGAGGCATTTAGGGATTGGGTTTTCGGGAACCTCCATATCGTGATTGGTTTGAGGGCTAGGAGGTGTAGAGTGAAGATTGGATTCTTCCTCGGAGAGGGCATCATCAAAATTGATCGTGGATGGTTCAGCCGCTTGGTGGAGTCGCCTTAATTTATGCATTTCCCTTTCGGGTTCAGCATAGGGTGTGGCAAGAGTTTTGATCGAGCTACGGCTCCTAGTGATTCTAGGATTAGGGGGGTTATCATCAAAAATTAGGGAATATCCTCCTAAAGTGTGTGCTTTACGAGCTTGGTTTTGTCGTGGTGGTAGGTTGTTGGGATCGAGGATATTACCATCTTCCATGATGTCGAATGGTAATGGTTACGAACAAAGAAACGAAGAAAAAAGATAGACTAAAGAAAACCTACAAAAATAAAATAAAAATCTCACTAGAAAGGAATCTAGTGAGTAGACCTATAAAATAAAAAATTCAACCTAAACAATAACTATTCCCCGACAGCGGCGCCAAAAACTTGATGCGTGGTTTTGCGACCTTACAACAGGTTTTACCTCTCAAGGGATCTCAAGAGGCTTACAACCCCACCAGGCAGTGTACCTGACCGATGTAGTATAGTGTAGTGGTAAGTACGGGGGATTGATCGTTCTCCACAGGGAATAGTGTCGTTAGGATTGAAAAACTATTCTAATAGGTCTAAGGGTGAGGGAAGATTCTTTTTTGTATTTTATATATTTTTTTATGAAAGCAAGTAAAAATCTCGGGTTTCAAAGAGTGGGCGGAATTAGTTGCTAGTCAACTAACCCAAATTACTACGAATGAAATAAAATAAAATAACTGAAAATAAAAAGGTTGTGAAACTTATGTGGAGAGAAATGTGTTTACTTAGATTTCCTTACTCCCTAACTATCTATTACCGGTTGATTAGTGTGCATTAATTGCGTGGATGACGGGTGTATTCCTTAATACCAATCGTGGGGTGGCGTACGTACTTCCCCAAATCTACAAGCTCCTACTTCACTCCTATGTCGAGCCGGCTAGGAAGCTCCTAACATGGGATCACTAGAATTCGCTCATGCATTAAATACAACCATAAAAACCTTAGTACGCATTGGTTCATGTTTCTTAAGACGTTCAAGCAAGTTACCGAATAGGAGGTTAGCCAGTTTTCTTAAGCCTAAAATAGATAAACAATCATCCAATACAACTAATAACACACTAATAACCAATAATCAATAGCTAGGTTTCATTAGATCTAAGCAAACACAAGATAAATCTAGCCTAGCATGTTAATCAAAAGACAAGAACAAGATATAATCAAACAACACATAGACATATTGAATGATTAAACGATTACTTATCTTCAATTAAACATGGGAGATCCAATGGTATGAAAACCCTTAAAAATGGCAGAAATTCGTCTTTAGGGTTTCTCCTCACAAAGTTGCACACTAATGACAAAAAATTGCAAAACTATATATAGAGTTTAAGGTCTGACGGCGTCACGTTATAGGACTTGACGCCGTCACCTCGCCGTGTCTAGGGTTCCCGGATGGCCTTCCTGACGCCGTCCCTCTTTAGACCTCCAAAATCCGCTCTGGCTTATCAAAGCTTGATGCCGTCAGAATAAGGCTTGACGCCGTCCCTCTTTAAGTTAAACCGTGATGGCCTTGATCACTTCAAAGGGTGACGCCGTCAGACTTTTCATTGTAAAATTCTCTGGCTTATCATGAGTAATTTTCATACCCACCTTTTTTTGCCAAGCCGTGACGCCGTCTGGACCAATCCCTGACGCCGTCAAAGGTACTTTCCAGCATAATTTTGAGACTTTGTCGTTTTCTTCACTTTTATGCTCCAAAAACATCCCAAATGCTTCCTTTTCCAGATTTCTTCTCAAAAGTACCTAAAATGACAAAAGGAACGATTTATGGCAATATTTGATCAAATAAATACGATTTAGGGCTTAAATGACCCCCTAAAAGCGGTACACTTTTCGCTTCATCAACCATATTGCCTTAAAACTGTTGGGAATTATATTTCTATAGATTTGATGATACAAAACAAGAAGAATGAAACATGAATTCTGGTTGATGAAGTGATTAATTCTACCAGCAGAAATGGTTAAGTCTTGTAGTGTTACAGAGTTAAGTCTTGTAGTGTTACAAAGTTAAGTCTTGTAGTGTTACAGAGTTAAGTCTGGTAGTGTTACACAGTTAAGTCTTCTAGTGTAAAGTCTGATGATTACACAGTTAAGTCTTGTAGTGTATCAGGCGCTGCTATGAGTCATACTACTGCTGGATGGATAAGGATGAAGAAGATATTATCTATAGATAATATCTAGATATATTCTCAGTCAACAAAGTTGTAAACAAAGATACAACTTGTATCTTAATGACTGTAATACACAAGTAAGTAGTAGACAAGACTTATCATATTGTAAAAGATCTTCTTGGACTATAAAAGAAGATCTTACCCCTTAGATATCATGTGTGATTTACAGAGACTCTAAAAGAGTGCTTATAACCAAAAACACCAAGTGTGTTAAAATGTAAACACCAAAGTGAGTGTGTGTGGGAATATCAGACGAGGGGTCTGATGTTGTTTAGTTTGTTTAGCCTCAAGGATCTTTGATCCCTGATTAGAGAGTAATCGTGTTATAAATTGATCAAGTAACATTGGGGCTTAGTTGGAATAAACAAACGGTGAAATTGGCAAAACCTTGTTGTGATAGTATTGTATTCTTTGTTTGAATATTCCGCCAATATTATCATTGTTCTTAACATAGTGATAATCCTAGATCAAAGGTGTAACAACCTAAAGTCCATAAACGATCACGTAACTTATTTTAGTAAATGTAATTTTGTCCAAAATAAGTTTCCACAGTTGGTATCAGAGCGGGGGGCTCTGGATCTTGGAAAAGAAAAGGTTTTAGCTAAAGAAAGAAGAAAAATTCATTTTTGCTTAATTTTTCGCAACTTTCTGTAGAGCTGTTTTTAAAAGGCGATAACTCCTTCGTTAACCGTTGGATCGGGTTGAAATTTTTGTTGAAGGTTCTTGGTATATCAAGGTAGATTCTCACCGGAGGAATCTTCAATCTGAGCCTTAGGTTGCAAGATATTCATCGTTGAAAACTGCTTCAGAAACAGTTGAGGTATGGTCGAATTTTTGGTTTTTCTTTCTTTGTTTACACACACAAAGGGGAAGAATCACACACAGAAGAGAGTTGGTTCTTAAAAGGATTAAAGTCTTGTTTGTCAATTTATTATTGGTGAAAAAGGTCATTTGTTGCTTATTTGAAGTTGAGGTTGAATTTTTCAAAATTGTGTTTTGTCATATCTTTGGAAGAAAAGATAACTTGTTTGTGCTTCAATAATTATGGCGATGACTTTTTAAATCTAGTTTTCATAGGTCAAGGGGAGGATGGACGAAGACCTAGTTAACTATCACTTAAAGGAGTTACTTTGTAGTGCTCAGTGTCTCATTGAAGATGAGGATTTTATCAAGAGATTTCGATCTACTTATATGATGTTAGTATAAGTTCATAGTCAGTTTTAGTACAAGATATATGACACAAGATTGGTTTATTCAGCTTCATCAACAAGTTGGTAATGATTGGTTTTTCTTCATCAGTCATAAAAGCCTACAGAATTGAAGATTCGAAATGGTTAACATATGGGTTTGAGGGGAAGCTTAAATGTTTAGATGTATAACCATTTATTGTATTTGTGCAACACCACAAGGGAAAGTTATTGATTCTTACTACTGTTGATTACTATTAGTTCATAGTTGTAAAGATCATATTTGTAATATTCTCTATTTGTTGATAACAAAAAGGGGAAGAGATGTGGTGGATAGCATAGATTAAGGGGAAGACAATATGGTTTCATTCATGGTGAGATTTAATTATCTCAATTTCTCTACTTCGTCTAGGGAAATTCGTACAAGAATGTGTTTGTTTTGTCTATCATCAAATAGGAAGATGTTGGAATTATATTCTATAGATTTGATGATACAAAACAAGAAGAATGAAACATGAATTTGGTTGCTGAAGTGATAATTTACACAAGTTAAGTCTTGTAGTGGTATCAGAGTCTGAGTGTATCAGGTCTATAAGTCATACTACTGCTGGATGGATAAGGATGAAGAAGATATTATCTATAGATAATATCTAGATATATTCTCAGTCAACAAAGTTGTAAACAAAGATACAAGTTGTATCTTAATGACTGTAATACACAAGCAAGTAGTAGACAAGACTTATCATATTGTAAAAGATCTTCTTGGACTATAAAAGAAGATCTTACCCCTTAGATATCGTGTGTGCTTTACAGAGACTCTAAAAGAGTGCTTAGAACCAAAAACACCAAGTGTGTTAAAATGTAAACACCAAAGTGAGTGTGTGTGGGAACATCAGACGAGGGGTCTGATGTTGTTTAGTTTGTTTAGCCTCAAGGATCTTTGATCCCTGATTAGAGAGTAATCGTGTTATAATTGAGCATGTAACATTGGGGCTTAGTTGGAATAAACAAACGGTGAAATTGGCAAAACCTTGTTGTGATAGTATTGTATTCTTTGTTTGAATATTCCGCCAATATTATCATTGATCTTAACATAGTGATAATCCTAGATCAAAGGTGTAACAACCTAGAGTCCATAAACGATCACGTAACTTATTTTAGTAAATGTAATTCGGTCAAAAATAAGTTTCCATAGTTGGTATCAGAGCGGGGGGCTCTGTATCTTGGAAAAGAATAGGTTTTAGCTAAAGAAAGAAGAAAAATTCGTTTTAGCTTAATTTTTCGCAACTTTCTGCAGAGCTGTTTTCAAAAGGCGATAACTCCTTCGTTAACCGTTGGATCGGGCTGAAATTTTTGTTGAAGGTTCTTGGTATATCAAGGTAGATTCTCACTAGAGGGATCTTCAATCTGAGCCTTAGGTTGCAAGATATGTATCGTTGAAAACTGCTGCAGAAACAGTTGAGGTATGGTCGAATTTTTGGTTTTTCTTTCTTGGTTTACACACACAAAGGGAAGAATCACACACAGAAGAGAGTTGGTTCTTAAAAGGATTAAAGGCTTGTTTATCAATTTATTATTGGTGAAAAAGGTCATTTGTTGCTTATTTGAAGTTGAGGTTGAATTTTTCAAAATTGTGTTTTGTCATATCTTTGGAAGAAAAGATAACTTGTTTGTGCTTCAATAATTATGGCGATGACTTTTTAAATCTAGTTTTCATAGGTCAAGGGGAGGATGGACGAAGACCTAGTTAACTATCACTTAAAGGAGTTACTTTGTAGTGCTCAGTGTCTCATTGAAGATGAGGATTTTATCAAGAGATTTCGATCTACTTATATGGTGTTAGTATAAGTTCAAAGTCAGTTTTAGTACAAGATATATGACACAAGATTGGTTTATTCAGCTTCATCAACAAGTTGGTAATGATTGGTTTTTCTTCATCAGTCATAAAAGCCTACAGAATTGAAGATTCGAAATGGTTAACATATGGGTTTGAGGGGAAGCTTAAATGTTTAGATGTATAACCATTTATTGTATTTGTGCAACACCACAAGGGAAAGTTATTGATTCTTACTACTGTTGATTACTATTAGTTCATAGTTGTAAAGATCATATTTGTAATATTCTCTATTTGTTGATAACAAAAAGGGGAAGAGATGTGGTGGATAGCATAGATTAAGGGGAAGACAATATGGTTTCATTCAATGTGAGATTTAATTATCTCAATTTCTCTACTTCATCCAGGGAAATTCGTACAAGAATGTGTTTGTTTTGTCATCATCAAATAGGGGAAGATTGTTGGGAATTATATTTCTATAGATTTGATGATACAAAACAAGAAGAATTAAACATGAATTTTGGTTGCTGAAGTGATTAATTCTACCAGCAGAAATGGTTAAGTCTTGTAGTGGTACAGGGTTAAGTCTTGTAGTGTTACAGAGTTAAGTCTTGTAGTGTTACAGAGTTAAGTCTTGTAGTGTTACAAAGTTAAGTCTTGTAGTGTTACAGAGTTAAGTCTGGTAGTGTTACACAGTTAAGTCTTCTAGTGTAAAGTCTGATGATTACACAGTTAAGTCTTGTAGTGTATCAGGCGCTGCTATGAGTCATACTACTGCTGATGGATAAGGATGAAGAAGATATTATCTATAGATAATATCTAGATATATTCTCAGTCAACAAAGTTGTAAACAAAGATACAACTTGTATTTTAATGACTGTAATACACAAGCAAGTAGTAGACAAGACTTATCATATTGTAAAAGATCTTCTTGGACTATAAAAGTAGATCTTACCCCTTAGATATCGTGTGTGCTTTACAGAGACTCTAAAAGAGTGCTTAGAACCAAAAACACCAAGTGTGTTAAAATGTAAACACCAAAGTGAGTGTGTGTGGGAACATCAGACGAGGGTCTGATGTTGTTTAGTTTGTTTAGCCTCAAGGATCTTTGATCCCTGATTAGAGAGTAATCGTGTTATAATTGAGCATGTAACATTGGGGCTTAGTTGGAATAAACAAACGGTGAAATTGGCAAAACCTTGTTGTGATAGTATTGTATTCTTTGTTTGAATATTCCGCCAATATTATCATTGATCTTAACATAGTGATAATCCTAGATCAAAGGTGTAACAACCTAGAGTCCATAAACGATCACGTAACTTATTTTAGTAAATGTAATTCGGTCAAAAATAAGTTTCCATAGTTGGTATCAGAGCGGGGGGCTCTGTATCTTGGAAAAGAATAGGTTTTAGCTAAAGAAAGAAGAAAAATTCGTTTTAGCTTAATTTTTCGCAACTTTCTGCAGAGCTGTTTTCAAAAGGCGATAACTCCTTCGTTAACCGTTGGATCGGGTTGAAATTTTTGTTGAAGGTTCTTGGTATATCAAGGTAGATTCTCACTAGAGGGATCTTCAATCTGAGCCTTAGGTTGCAAGATATGTATCGTTGAAAACTGCTGCAGAAACAGTTGAGGTATGGTCGAATTTTTGGTTTTTCTTTCTTGGTTTACACACACAAAGGGGAAGAATCACACACAGAAGAGAGTTGGTTCTTAAAAGGATTAAAGGCTTGTTTATCAATTTATTATTGGTGAAAAAGGTCATTTGTTGCTTATTTGAAGTTGAGGTTGAATTTTTCAAAATTGTGTTTTGTCATATCTTTGGAAGAAAAGATAACTTGTTTGTGCTTCAATAATTATGGCGATGACTTTTTAAATCTAGTTTTCATAGGTCAAGGGGAGGATGGACGAAGACCTAGTTAACTATCACTTAAAGGAGTTACTTTGTAGTGCTCAGTGTCTCATTGAAGATGAGGATTTTATCAAGAGATTTCGATCTACTTATATGGTGTTAGTATAAGTTCAAAGTCAGTTTTAGTACAAGATATATGACACAAGATTGGTTTATTCAGCTTCATCAACAAGTTGGTAATGATTGGTTTTTCTTCATCAGTCATAAAAGCCTACAGAATTGAAGATTCGAAATGGTTAACATATGGGTTTGAGGGGAAGCTTAAATGTTTAGATGTATAACCATTTATTGTATTTGTGCAACACCACAAGGGAAAGTTATTGATTCTTACTACTGTTGATTACTATTAGTTCATAGTTGTAAAGATCATATTTGTAATATTCTCTATTTGTTGATAACAAAAAGGGGAAGAGATGTGGTGGATAGCATAGATTAAGGGGAAGACAATATGGTTTCATTCATGGTGAGATTTAATTATCTCAATTTCTCTACTTCGTCTAGGGAAATTCGTACAAGAATGTGTTTGTTTTGTCATCATCAAATAGGGGAAGATTGTTGGGAATTATATTTCTATAGATTTGATGATACAAAACAAGAAGAATTAAACATGAATTTTGGTTGCTGAAGTGATTAATTCTACCAGCAGAAATGGTTAAGTCTTTGTAGTGTTACAGAGTTAAGTCTTGTAGTGTTACAAAGTTAAGTCTTGTAGTGTTACAAAGTTAAGTCTTGTAGTGTTACAGAGTTAAGTCTTGTAGTGTTACACAGTTAAGTCTTCTAGTGTAAAGTCTGATGATTACACAGTTAAGTCTTGTAGTGTATCAGGTGCTGCTATGAGTCATACTACTGCTGGATGGATAAGGATGAAGAAGATATTATCTATAGATAATATCTAGATATATTCTCAGTCAACAAAGTTGTAAACAAAGATACAACTTGTATTTAATGACTGTAATACACAAGCAAGTAGTAGACAAGACTTATCATATTGTAAAAGATCTTCTTGGACTATAAAAGTAGATCTTACCCCTTAGATATCGTGTGTGCTTTACAGAGACTCTAAAAGAGTGCTTAGAACCAAAAACACCAAGTGTGTTAAAATGTAAACACCAAAGTGAGTGTGTGTGGGAACATCAGACGAGGGGTCTGATGTTGTTTAGTTTGTTTAGCCTCAAGGATCTTTGATCCCTGATTAGAGAGTAATCGTGTTATAATTGAGCATGTAACATTGGGGCTTAGTTGGAATAAACAAACGGTGAAATTGGCAAAACCTTGTTGTGATAGTATTGTATTCTTTGTTTGAATATTCCGCCAATATTATCATTGATCTTAACATAGTGATAATCCTAGATCAAAGGTGTAACAACCTAGAGTCCATAAACGATCACGTAACTTATTTTAGTAAATGTAATTCGGTCAAAAATAAGTTTCCATAGTTGGTATCAGAGCGGGGGGCTCTGTATCTTGGAAAAGAATAGGTTTTAGCTAAAGAAAGAAGAAAAATTCGTTTTAGCTTAATTTTTCGCAACTTTCTGCAGAGCTGTTTTCAAAAGGCGATAACTCCTTCGTTAACCGTTGGATCGGGCTGAAATTTTTGTTGAAGGTTCTTGGTATATCAAGGTAGATTCTCACTAGAGGGATCTTCAATCTGAGCCTTAGGTTGCAAGATATGTATCGTTGAAAACTGCTGCAGAAACAGTTGAGGTATGGTCGAATTTTTGGTTTTTCTTTCTTGGTTTACACACACAAAGGGGAAGAATCACACACAGAAGAGAGTTGGTTCTTAAAAGGATTAAAGGCTTGTTTATCAATTTATTATTGGTGAAAAAGGTCATTTGTTGCTTATTTGAAGTTGAGGTTGAATTTTTCAAAATTGTGTTTTGTCATATCTTTGGAAGAAAAGATAACTTGTTTGTGCTTCAATAATTATGGCGATGACTTTTTAAATCTAGTTTTCATAGGTCAAGGGGAGGATGGACGAAGACCTAGTTAACTATCACTTAAAGGAGTTACTTTGTAGTGCTCAGTGTCTCATTGAAGATGAGGATTTTATCAAGAGATTTCGATCTACTTATATGGTGTTAGTATAAGTTCAAAGTCAGTTTTAGTACAAGATATATGACACAAGATTGGTTTATTCAGCTTCATCAACAAGTTGGTAATGATTGGTTTTTCTTCATCAGTCATAAAAGCCTACAGAATTGAAGATTCGAAATGGTTAACATATGGGTTTGAGGGGAAGCTTAAATGTTTAGATGTATAACCATTTATTGTATTTGTGCAACACCACAAGGGAAAGTTATTGATTCTTACTACTGTTGATTACTATTAGTTCATAGTTGTAAAGATCATATTTGTAATATTCTCTATTTGTTGATAACAAAAAGGGGAAGAGATGTGGTGGATAGCATAGATTAAGGGGAAGACAATATGGTTTCATTCAATGTGAGATTTAATTATCTCAATTTCTCTACTTCATCCAGGGAAATTCGTACAAGAATGTGTTTGTTTTGTCATCATCAAATAGGGGAAGATTGTTGGGAATTATATTTCTATAGATTTGATGATACAAAACAAGAAGAATTAAACATGAATTTTGGTTGCTGAAGTGATTAATTCTACCAGCAGAAATGGTTAAGTCTTGTAGTGGTACAGGGTTAAGTCTTGTAGTGGTACAGAGTTAAGTCTTGTAGTGTTACAAAGTTAAGTCTTGTAGTGTTACAAAGTTAAGTCTTGTAGTGTTACAGAGTTAAGTCTGGTAGTGTTACACAGTAAAGTCTTCTAGTGTAAAGTCTGATGATTACACAGTTAAGTCTTGTAGTGTATCAGGCGCTGCTATGAGTCATACTACTGCTGGATGGATAAGGATGAAGAAGATATTATCTATAGATAATATCTAGATATATTCTCAGTCAACAAAGTTGTAAACAAAGATACAACTTGTATTTTAATGACTGTAATACACAAGCAAGTAGTAGACAAGACTTATCATATTGTAAAAGATCTTCTTGGACTATAAAAGTAGATCTTACCCCTTAGATATCGTGTGTGCTTTACAGAGACTCTAAAAGAGTGCTTTGAACCAAAAACACCAAGTGTGTTAAAATGTAAACACCAAAGTGAGTGTGTGTGGGAACATCAGACGAGGGGTCTGATGTTGTTTAGTTTGTTTAGCCTCAAGGATCTTTGATCCCTGATTAGAGAGTAATCGTGTTATAATTGAGCATGTAACATTGGGGCTTAGTTGGAATAAACAAACGGTGAAATTGGCAAAACCTTGTTGTGATAGTATTGTATTCTTTGTTTGAATATTCCGCCAATATTATCATTGATCTTAACATAGTGATAATCCTAGATCAAAGGTGTAACAACCTAGAGTCCATAAACGATCACGTAACTTATTTTAGTAAATGTAATTCGGTCAAAAATAAGTTTCCATAGTTGGTATCAGAGCGGGGGCTCTGTATCTTGGAAAAGAATAGGTTTTAGCTAAAGAAAGAAGAAAAATTCGTTTTAGCTTAATTTTTCGCAACTTTCTGCAGAGCTGTTTTCAAAAGGCGATAACTCCTTCGTTAACCGTTGGATCGGGTTGAAATTTTTGTTGAAGGTTCTTGGTATATCAAGGTAGATTCTCACTAGAGGGATCTTCAATCTGAGCCTTAGGTTGCAAGATATGTATCGTTGAAAACTGCTGCAAAAACAGTTGAGGTATGGTCGTATTTTTGGTTTTTCTTTCTTGGTTTACACACACAAAGGGGAAGAATCACACACAGAAGAGAGTTGGTTCTTAAAAGGATTAAAGGCTTGTTTATCAATTTATTATTGGTGAAAAAGGTCATTTGTTGCTTATTTGAAGTTGAGGTTGAATTTTTCAAAATTGTGTTTTGTCATATCTTTGGAAGAAAAGATAACTTGTTTGTGCTTCAATAATTATGGCGATGACTTTTTAAATCTAGTTTTCATAGGTCAAGGGGAGGATGGACGAAGACCTAGTTAACTATCACTTAAAGGAGTTACTTTGTAGTGCTCAGTGTCTCATTGAAGATGAGGATTTTATCAAGAGATTTCGATCTACTTATATGGTGTTAGTATAAGTTCAAAGTCAGTTTTAGTACAAGATATATGACACAAGATTGGTTTATTCAGCTTCATCAACAAGTTGGTAATGATTGGTTTTTCTTCATCAGTCATAAAAGCCTACAGAATTGAAGATTCGAAATGGTTAACATATGGGTTTGAGGGGAAGCTTAAATGTTTAGATGTATAACCATTTATTGTATTTGTGCAACACCACAAGGGAAAGTTATTGATTCTTACTACTGTTGATTACTATTAGTTCATAGTTGTAAAGATCATATTTGTAATATTCTCTATTTGTTGATAACAAAAAGGGGAAGAGATGTGGTGGATAGCATAGATTAAGGGGAAGACAATATGGTTTCATTCAATGTGAGATTTAATTATCTCAATTTCTCTACTTCATCCAGGGAAATTCGTACAAGAATGTGTTTGTTTTGTCATCATCAAATAGGGGAAGATTGTTGGGAATTATATTTCTATAGATTTGATGATACAAAACAAGAAGAATTAAACATGAATTTTGGTTGCTGAAGTGATTAATTCTACCAGCAGAAATGGTTAAGTCTTGTAGTGGTACAGAGTTAAGTCTTGTAGTGTTACAAAGTTAAGTCTTGTAGTGTTACAAAGTTAAGTCTTGTAGTGTTACAGAGTTAAGTCTGGTAGTGTTACACAGTAAAGTCTTCTAGTGTAAAGTCTGATGATTACACAGTTAAGTCTTGTAGTGTATCAGGCGCTGCTATGAGTCATACTACTGCTGGATGGATAAGGATGAAGAAGATATTATCTATAGATAATATCTAGATATATTCTCAGTCAACAAAGTTGTAAACAAAGATACAACTTGTATTTTAATGACTGTAATACACAAGCAAGTAGTAGACAAGACTTATCATATTGTAAAAGATCTTCTTGGACTATAAAAGTAGATCTTACCCCTTAGATATCGTGTGTGCTTTACAGAGACTCTAAAAGAGTGCTTAGAACCAAAAACACCAAGTGTGTTAAAATGTAAACACCAAAGTGAGTGTGTGTGGGAACATCAGACGAGGGGTCTGATGTTGTTTAGTTTGTTTAGCCTCAAGGATCTTTGATCCCTGATTAGAGAGTAATCGTGTTATAATTGAGCATGTAACATTGGGGCTTAGTTGGAATAAACAAACGGTGAAATTGGCAAAACCTTGTTGTGATAGTATTGTATTCTTTGTTTGAATATTCCGCCAATATTATCATTGATCTTAACATAGTGATAATCCTAGATCAAAGGTGTAACAACCTAGAGTCCATAAACGATCACGTAACTTATTTTAGTAAATGTAATTCGGTCAAAAATAAGTTTCCATAGTTGGTATCAGAGCGGGGGGCTCTGTATCTTGGAAAAGAATAGGTTTTAGCTAAAGAAAGAGAAAAATTCGTTTTAGCTTAATTTTTCGCAACTTTCTGCAGAGCTGTTTTCAAAAGGCGATAACTCCTTCGTTAACCGTTGGATCGGGTTGAAATTTTTGTTGAAGGTCTTGGTATATCAAGGTAGATTCTCACTAGAGGGATCTTCAATCTGAGCCTTAGGTTGCAAGATATGTATCGTTGAAAACTGCTGCAGAAACAGTTGAGGTATGGTCGTATTTTTGGTTTTTCTTTCTTGGTTTACACACACAAAGGGGAAGAATCACACACAGAAGAGAGTTGGTTCTTAAAAGGATTAAAGGCTTGTTTATCAATTTATTATTGGTGAAAAAGGTCATTTGTTGCTTATTTGAAGTTGAGGTTGAATTTTTCAAAATTGTGTTTTGTCATATCTTTGGAAGAAAAGATAACTTGTTTGTGCTTCAATAATTATGGCGATGACTTTTTAAATCTAGTTTTCATAGGTCAAGGGGAGGATGGACGAAGACCTAGTTAACTATCACTTAAAGGAGTTACTTTGTAGTGCTCAGTGTCTCATTGAAGATGAGGATTTTATCAAGAGATTTCGATCTACTTATATGGTGTTAGTATAAGTTCAAAGTCAGTTTTAGTACAAGATAATGACACAAGATTGGTTTATTCAGCTTCATCAACAAGTTGGTAATGATTGGTTTTTCTTCATCAGTCATAAAAGCCTACAGAATTGAAGATTCGAAATGGTTAACATATGGGTTTGAGGGGAAGTGTTAGACTCGCTTTTTTATAAAGATGTCGTCATCACGTGAATTGGACTAGGTTTGTATTAAGTAGCTCACGCAGGGACTACTTATGTTCAATAGGCAATGTTGTGTTGTAAAAGGGCCTATATATACCCCACATGTCTCTCCATGTGGGGTGTGGGAGTTTAGTTTCATTTCATTTGTTTCTTTTAATAAAGCAAACATTTGACCAGCCACTCTCCACCCTCTCACTACTCTCTCTCTCTAAGATGAACACCTTCATCTTTCACAGCCAACCAAGGCCGCCCGAACCACGAAAAGCCGATTCTTGGTCATTTACAATTGGTATCAAGAGCTAACCGGGGGAGATTCTTGGTGAGTTTACTGATTTTTGTGGTTCGTTCATGTGTATTAGGCTGTTTTTTATCTTCTTTTTAGTCACCGGAAAATTTTTTTTTTCCGGTCATCGGAATTTATTTCTGTTTCATACGAGAAAAAACAAGCCTAGTAGTGGTCTTATGTATCTTTAATCCGTGAAATGTGGTCCGATTTGATGAACATATGGTCGAGTTTTATGCTCGAAATGGGTGTTAGGATCAAATTCGGGTTGCATAAAGATGGTCGGAAAAGTTGGTCGGAATTTATGGCCGGAAAAGTGGACTATCGAAATTGTACTCAATTATTGATGGGAGGTGGGGTGAGTGGTGACAGTTGCTGCATTATTGGATAAGAGTGTGAAAAAGTCAAGAGTGGTTAAAAGCTGGCAGATCTCGAAATTGCCAAATTGTCTCGAAATTGGCAAAAAGTTTCGGAATTGCTCATTTTATCGAAATTGCAGAATTATCTCGCAATTGGTCATATCTCTCGCAATTGCAGAATTATCTCGCAATTGGTCTTTCGCAATTCATTTCGAAATTGCATTTAACTATCGCAATTGGCACTTTTTCTCGCAATTCAAGACTCTTTCGGAATTGGTGACTTTTATCGCAATTCAGGTGATTAAACGTTCAATTTTTACGCGAGATTCAAATTTTGGTATAATAGTGAAAATTTTGGCCCAAAATTCAAAATTTTTGGTCAAAATTCGAATTTTTTAGGTGAAAATTGACGTCAAAATCTGTTATACTCAAATTTTTCTAGCCTTCTTGTAACGGCATTTCCTAGTGTATTTCAAATTATGTCAAAAAAAAAAAAAAAAAAAAAAAAAAAAAAAAAAAAAAAAAAAAAAGAGGAGGGATATAGGGTTACCATCGCAACAATCACGGTGATACATCGTTCACGACTAATATGGTTAAGAAGAATAACTACGGGAGAAGAATGGTATTATTGATTTGATTTTGAAGTAACATTTTTCGTGCATGTGTACTTATTTATCTCAAAGTCTAGAGGTTGGTTGGATGCATGACTTTTTGAGATACTTGTTTGGGCTCTCATGGGTGTAGTGATTAAGTCTTGGATTATCTAGTTTTCATAGGTCAAGGGGAGGATGGACGAAGACCTAGTCAACTATCACTTAAAGGAGATACGTTGTAGTACTCAGTGTCACACAAAGATGTGGATAATTCGAGAGAGGTTCATATACAGTTAAGGAAGGATGGATGGGTGTATGAAACGATCTATGCTTTAAGGAGTTACATTGTAGTGCTCAGCATAGGTTCTTAGTCACATTATCGTACAAGATTAAGTCACATTTGAGGGGGGATGTTTACTTCGTTTTCAAATTGGTCATATCGGGTTGTCTCCACATGTGGTCATTTATTAGAAGCCGGTGAATTTTAAGGTTGGTTTGAGAGACGTATTGAGAGTATTTTTTAACATATTCTCACCATAATTAAGCATCGACGGGTTGTCGACGTGCTATCATGGATTTAGTATTGCTTCAAGTTCAAGGTACTCCAAGCCATGTACATTATTATATGATGATTACGATGTCTCGCAATCATCAGGAGGGAGAAGTACGCCCTTAGGAGGGAAAAGGAAATGGAGAGAGAAGTACGGCTTATTACCTACTTGGATGCAATTACTTTGTGAGATATGTTAATGCTCCCGAACGACAACCATTGTGCTACAGACTCCGCTGCGTGCTTAAAGGCTAAAGAGAGTTGTCGTTTCAGGAGGGAGCAGAAAAGAATAAAGGGCTCACTAGTTAGGAGGGAGTAATAACCTAACTAGTACATTACAGTTGAAGTTCAGAGCTACAAGTATTAGTGCCGTCAGCACAAAGATCGATGCCGCGATCTTCGGATTAGAGAACTTCAAGTCTGCCTCAGGATCTAGGCTACAGAGACTCTGCACTTCAGCAAAAGTTTATTCTTGTAATTTACTTTGTATTGTTTATAGGTCTCATTGTAACCATTCACTTGTGACGACATCTTGGAGGGAGATTGTTAGACTCGCTTTTTTATAAAGATGTCGTCATCACGTGAATTGGACTAGGTTTGTATTAAGTAGCTCACGCAGGGACTACTTATGTTCAATAGGCAATGTTGTGTTGTAAAAGGGCCTATATATACCCCACATGTCTCTCCATGTGGGGTGTGGGAGTTTAGTTTCATTTCATTTGTTTCTTTTAATAAAGCAAACATTTGACCAAACACTCTCCACCCTCTCACTACTCTCTCTCTCTAAGATGAACACCTTCATCTTTCACAGCCAACCAAGGCCGCCCGAACCACGAAAAGCCGATTCTTGGTCATTTACAGGAAGCTTAAATGTTTAGATGTATAACCATTTATTGTATTTGTGCAACACCACAAGGGAAAGTTATTGATTCTTACTACTGTTGATTACTATTAGTTCATAGTTGTAAAGATCATATTTGTAATATTCTCTATTTGTTGATAACAAAAAGGGGAAGAGATGTGGTGGATAGCATAGATTAAGGGGAAGACAATATGGTTTCATTCATGGTGAGATTTAATTATCTCAATTTCTCTACTTCGTCTAGGGAAATTCGTACAAGAATGTGTTTGTTTTGTCATCATCAAATAGGGGAAGATTGTTGGGAATTATATTTCTATAGATTTGATGATACAAAACAAGAAGAATGAAACATGAATTCTGGTTGCTGAAATGATTAATTCTACCAGCAGAAATGGTTAAGTCTTGTAGTGTTACAGAGTTAAGTCTTGTAGTGTTACAAAGTTAAGTCTTGTAGTGTTACAAAGTTAAGTCTTGTAGTGTTACAGAGTTAAGTCTTCTAGTGTAAAGTCTGATGATTACACAGTTAAGTCTTGTAGTGTATCAGGTGCTGCTATGAGTCATACTACTGCTGGATGGATAAGGATGAAGAAGATATTATCTATAGATAATATCTAGATATATTCTCAGTCAACAAAGTTGTAAACAAAGATACAAGTTGTATCTTAATGACTGTAATACACAAGCAAGTAGTAGACAAGACTTATCATATTGTAAAAGATCTTCTTGGACTATAAAAGAAGATCTTACCCCTTAGATATCGTGTGTGCTTTACAGAGACTCTAAAAGAGTGCTTAGAACCAAAAACACCAAGTGTGTTAAAATGTAAACACCAAAGTGAGTGTGTGTGGGAACATCAGACGAGGGGTCCGATGTTGTTTAGTTTGTTTAGCCTCAAGGATCTTTGATCCCTGATTAGAGAGTAATCGTGTTATAATTGATCATGTAACATTGGGGCTTAGTTGGAATAAACAAACGCTGAAATTGGCAAAACCTTGTTGTGATAGTATTGTATTCTTTGTTTGAATATTCCGCCAATATTATCATTGTTCTTAACATAGTGATAATCCTAGATCAAAGGTGTAACAACCTAGAGTCCATAAACGATCACGTAACTTATTTTAGTAAATGTAATTCGGTCCAAAATAAGTTTCCACAAGTGGTATCAGAGCGGGGGGCTCTGGATCTTGGAAAAGAAAAAGTTTTAGCTAAAGAAAGAAGAAAAATTCGTTTTTGCTTAATTTTTCGCAACTTTCTGCAGAGCTGTTTTCAAAAGGCGATAACTCCTTCGTTAACCGTTGGATCGGTTTGAAATTTTTGTTGAAGGTTCTTGGTATATCAAGGTAGATTCTCACCGGAGGGATCTTCAATCTGAGCCTTAGGTTGCAAGATATGCATCATTGAAAACTGTTGCAGAAACAGTTGAGTTATGGTCGAATTTTTGGTTTTTCTTTCTTGGTTTACACACACAAAGGGGAAGAATCACACACAGAAGAGAGTTGGTTCTTAAAAGGATTAAAGGCTTGTTTATCAATTTATTATTGGTGAAAAAGGTCATTTGTTGCTTATTTGAAGTTGAGGTTGAATTTTTCAAAATTGTGTTTTGTCATATCTTTGAAAGAAAAGATAACTTGTTTGTGCTTCAATAATTATGGCGATGGCTTTTTAAATCTAGTTTTCATAGGTCAAGGGGAGGATGGACGAAGACCTAGTTAACTATCACTTAAAGGAGTTACTTTGTAGTGCTCAGTGTCTCATTGAAGATGAGGATTTTATCAAGAGATTTCGATCTACTTATATGGTGTTAGTATAAGTTCAAAGTCAGTTTTAGTACAAGATATATGACACAAGATTGGTTTATTCAGCTTCATCAACAAGTTGGTAATGATTGGTTTTTCTTCATCAGTCATAAAAGCCTACAGAATTGAAGATTCGAAATGGTTAACATATGGGTTTGAGGGGAAGCTTAAATGTTTAGATGTATAACCATTTATTGTATTTGTGCAACACCACAAGGGAAAGTTATTGATTCTTACTACTGTTGATTACTATTAGTTCATAGTTGTAAAGATCATATTTGTAATATTCTCTATTTGTTGATAACAAAAAGGGGAAGAGATGTGGTGGATAGCATAGATTAAGGGGAAGACAATATGGTTTCATTCATTGTGAGATTTAATTATCTCAATTTCTCTACTTCATCTAGGGAAATTCGTACAAGAATGTGTTTGTTTTGTCATCATCAAATAGGGGAAGATTGTTGGGAATTATATTTCTATAGATTTGATGATACAAAACAAGAAGAATGAAACATGAATTCTGGTTGCTGAAGTGATTAATTCTACCAGCAGAAATGGTTAAGTCTTGTAGTGTTACAGAGTTAAGTCTTGTAGTGTTACAAAGTTAAGTCTTGTAGTGTTACAAAGTTAAGTCTTGTAGTGTTACAGAGTTAAGTCTGGTAGTGTTACACAGTTAAGTCTTCTAGTGTAAAGTCTGATGATTACACAGTTAAGTCTTGTAGTGTATCAGGTGCTGCTATGTGTCATACTACTGCTGGATGGATAAGGATGAAGAAGATATTATCTATAGATAATATCTAGATATATTCTCAGTCAAAAAAGTTGTAAACAAAGATACAACTTGTATCTTAATGACTGTAATACACAAGCAAGTAGTAGACAAGACTTATCATATTGTAAAAGATCTTCTTGGACTATAAAAGAAGATCTTACCCCTTAGATATCGTGTGTGCTTTACAGAGACTCTAAAAGAGTGCTTAGAACCAAAAACACCAAGTGTGTTAAAATGTAAACACCAAAGTGAGTGTGTGTGGGAACATCAGACGAGGGATCTGATGTTGTTTAGTTTGTTTAGCCTCAAGGATCTTTGATCCCTGATTAGAGAGTAATCGTGTTATAATTGAGCTTGTAACATTGGGGCTTAGTTGGAATAAACAAACGGTGAAATTGGCAAAACCTTGTTGTGATAGTATTGTATTCTTTGTTTGAATATTCCGCCAATATTATCATTGTTCTTAACATAGTGATAATCCTAGATCAAAGGTGTAACAACTTAGAGTCCATAAACAATCACGTAACTTATTTTAGTAAATGTAATTCGGTCCAAAATAAGTTTCCACAAAAACTTCAACATTCACCCGGTTAAACTTTATCAGTTTCATGCGTAAGTTACGCACACTAACTTCACACAAGTCATGTAAATCCTCGTTTTCAAGATCAAACACGGGCATGGCCATTCAAAGGTGTGTTTTTTTCAAATAAATCAAATCAAATGGTGGTCTACCATGTAAATGTATTGAATGATGATTGATTTTGATTGATTGATTACAGGATTACATCGAACACTTAAATATGCAAATACAGAACATTCTATACTCGGGCTTGGGCCCGTTACAACGCTACAACATAATACCGGCTAACACTCCCTCGCAGTCCGAACATTCTATACTCAGTCAACGTTTTATCACCAAGGGCTGGTGTTTAGTGCGTGAATATGCAATGTTTGATGGCACTACATGGAAAAAACAGCCAGATTTCTTAAAGATGGATATTATCTCCAAATGCGTGGTAAATTGTTGAATGTAGATTGTAGTAATGTTTCTGTTTTGTTTTTTCATGAGTAATATAACGAGTCAACCCAACATCAAAAGGAGCAAGCTAGCTTTAAAGTGGAGCAAGATGAAATGAAGAAGAATATGGGATTAAAGATGCAAGAGATAAAGAGTTTGTCTGGATTGGTATCTCAAAATTCTGTAAGTTAACATAATATACTGAATCTTGCGTTAATATTGGCTATTTGTTTGAGTTATAGACTTATAGGGCTGTTTAGGTTATAGATGCAATGATGTCAAGCATATGGTTTAGGAAATGGATGATTCTATTATGTGTGTAGTTTTAGTTTATGGTAGGTAAGGTTACTGGTTTTGCTAATTATTTCGTGTAAGTTATATTAAGTAGTGGATTGGTTAGGCTGGTTGGATTAACTTAGGTTGAATTAGGAGGGCCACTTCGCTGTTAACTATTAGCAATTAACTTAGGTTGAATTAGGAGGGCCACTACTATTAACCATAGTAGTGATGATTTATGGAGCTGATAACTGGACATGGGTCCTTTTTTTGTTTATCAAATTCGAATGATTTATGGACCTGACTGAAAGCTTATTGCATTTGTAGGGTGACTAAAAGTTCAGTTGGATGCAAGGGCGAGTTGGATGCAAGGGCTGTTGCAAGTACTGAGTTAAATACAAAGGTCGTTTGGTACTGAGTTTTTTTCAATTTGTCATTATTGAAGGTGGATATGATTCAAGACACGATGTTAAACACTTGAACGATATGTTTTTCTCTTTTGTGGTTATATTTGTTTCCTTTGATTAGCGAGATACAAAAAATTATATGTTAAAAGAATCTTATGTTATGCAATCATAAGTAATATTTGATATCTTTGTTGTTCAAATTCGCAGGTTTCAATTTTTATCGCAGTTATATATTTTGTGAAATTGCTATATCGTTTTGTAATTATGTTTGAATAAGTGACCACCTTTCTGCATTTGAGAGTAAATAGGTGGTGACCACCAGTTGGTCTCTAAATTTAATACGAAGTGACCACACATATCGTCACTGATGGGTGTTAACGGTGAGTTAACGGGTTCGTTATCTTTAACAAATCAGTGACCACTTTCATGACCATCGATATCGGTCACTATCTATCAATTCAGTGACCACCTTCGACTCTTAGTGACCAAAATTAGTGACCGAATATATCGTCACAAATATAGTGGCCACAGTATTATGGTCATTGGTTAGAGACGGATTTTAATTTTTGGTCTCTAATAAAATTAGTGACGGAGCTATAGTGACGAAAAGTGACCGCCCAGGTTTCAGTCACTAAAGAGTGTTAGTGACCGATTTTATACTGATAGTGACCATATTCGTTTTGTCACTAAATCCAGTTTTTCTTGTAGCGTCTAAAACTTCAACCCCTAAAAAACCTTTCAAACAAACGGGGCGTGCTTTTCCTTAGAAAAACATAAAGATACACTATTCTTTATTTTATTTTTAATTTCTACCTTGCGTCGATACAGTAGGAACAAAACAAAAGGTATCTATACTACATATAATGTAGGGATGAATCTCTCTCCTCTTAGTCTTAAAATTCAGACTTACAAGAAATAAAGCATGATTTACAACACTTTAATGTACCCAATTTTCAGACTTACAAGAAATAAAGCATATTGTACAACAAAAACAAGCGTGGTGTCATTTTAAGACCAAAATTCTATCAAACAACATTAATGCTATTAAATGGTAGTCATTAAAACACCCCCTATATAAAAAATACAAATTATCAAGCATTGTTTACAACTATTTAGAGCACAAAGATAACTAAAAAAGTACTATCCAACACATATAATTAATACACTATTTAATTTACCCTCTCACTAAAATACACAACAATTTTACCGCAATTTACAATCAAATTAAGCTTCCAAAATATTAACCTTCCAAAACATAAATCTAAAATCCAGTAGTCAAAATGAAGGGGGAAAAAAAAGTGAAAGAGACTTGGAAATTACAAAGAAAGAACAATCTCAGTCTTCTCTTTAATACTCATAAATTTGTTTGTTAAAACAAGAGTATAAGAGTAAACCATCATAGATCTTGAAAGTAATAAGAGGACAACAAACAAACAACCTACCCAAGACCTCTTTAATGAGATCTTGACGAACATAGTGTGCTTCGGTTACGGTTGAAATAAAGAAGGTTTATGTTGCGTTTGTGATAAGGAGATGGAAGAAATGTTATTATGATGCTGCTTTTTTGATATGTAGGAAGACGAGTTATTTAGGTGTGTGACTGCCATGGAGATATAAGGGTGGATTTATTTGACGTGTTGTGTTCGTTTGTTAAGGAGTTATAAGGTTGGAAAGATTGAATATGCGTATTATTTTGGAGAAGGAGATATTTGGTGAGTGCATGTTTTTTTTTTGGATGGAGAGAAGGTTGGATGGGGACCTTGAATGTGCGATGTGTGTTTAGGTTTCCATAATGAAGAACTTATATTCTAAAGGGTGTAGGGTTTGTTGTGGATTTGGGTTGGACATTAGATAATAATTATGGGCTTGCTGGATTTTTTAAAGTTGGGTTGCGAATTTTTAGTTAGTATGGGCTAAATCTGAAAATTTTGTTGAATTAATTGTGAGGTTGGGCTTATCTAACTATCTTCACAATATTACCGTGTATCGTTTTTATATTTTAAAAAGTATCGCATGTGCACCCTACAATTTTGTATGAAATAGTTTTTTTTACTTAAAATCTTGCTATTTGTAAAGTTATTATCACAAAACGCATATAGCTAGAAAACGTTGCTCGCCAAAATTTTAATTTTAGGGTACCCGCCGCCGCATCTGGCGGGTACCCTGCTAGTATAAAATTATAAACCTTTTGTTTCTTCTCTGTCGTGTGATCAGTGAATAAAAGGGATACTCCTTATCAAAGAGTTTATTTATTTATTTATTTTTAAAACCCTCCTTTATTTGTTTCTTCGTATGATATAATAAATTCGATATCTTCATCTCGACGAACGTGCAAAATACTTTTAAAGGGAACGATTTGTGTAGGGATGAAGTATATACGATGGAGATAAGGATATACGTGATCCGGACCGTCGGCCAAAGCCGACGGCCGGAACAATTAAAGTGGCGGCTGGAGATTAAAGTGGCGGAAGTTTAGGGTTTATGGGATGGATCGATTAGTTGGCTGGATACCATGTAAATGTATTGAATGATGATTGATTTTGATTGATTGATTACAAGAATACATCAAACACTTAAATATGCAAATACATAATATTCTAGACTCGGGTTTGGGCCCGTTACAACGCTACAACATAATACGGGCTAACATACCAAACATTAATACGATAACAATTTGGTTAATGCTAAGATATCCTTTCTAATTCAATGTGCACGTAGCTTTTAGGCTATGCAATTTTATTTTGTGATTCGTTACATTATTTACATCATTTTCTTGCGATACAAGTTACAAAATCATTTTGGCTAACAATATACTGCGTATAAACTCGGAAACAGAGTGTTAGGTACAATAATACCAATCGAGTCTTCTAAATATTCAAGTTTTAAAGTCGTCTTTGTGTAATTCTAAGTATCAAACAAACTCTTATTTTGATTTTTCGAGTGCCCTGTCAAAGAAGCCATGGCCTATGTCCATATGTGAATATTAAATGTTGCCCCAACTAAGAAGTCAATAAGTCAACGTTGATTTATCTTTGATCTTTAAAGAGTCTTGATCTCAAAATTTGATTACCCTCTCAAATGGGTTAGCGACGAAAATCTTATTTCCCGGTTGCTTACGTACACTTACGTGTTGAACACGTATGTTGTGGTTGAGAGGATTGATTGAAAATAAATTGAAACTAGAATGCTGTGTCGTATGCGCGTGCATGTATGTGTGTTTGTGACAAAGCTTCCTTGTAAATTCCGAGGAAAAGAAGTGCTAATATCATACATATATATAGATACCATGCATGCATAAACTTAACGTACACTTCTTGATGCTAAAGTAGAACTATGTATAATTGATAGTAATAAAAGGGTTGATTACAACCAGTACATTTGATTAAAAACATAAAAAACAAGAGTTTTATTCCATTGTCTATATATATTTTCTTAACAAAAAAACATACTTAATTATTTCTTTTAAATCAGAAGCTTAGATCATACTTGGGACTTTGATTAGGAGAGAAAACCCCGAAATGTTTCTCCGTTTCTTTACCTTCTTTAAGATCTTCATCAAACATCGCAAACAAATACGTTTCTATGGATATTCCAGGCCTCGAAGGTGTCCCTTGCCCACTCTTCACATGTGCAATCAGATTTTTGTAGTAAGTTCCCGCATTTTCCATTGTTGCTCCATCATCTCCCTCACTTGGCCATCCACTCTCGGACACAACTATTGGCACATCAGCTCCACCAAGACGCGATTGAGCTGCATAATGAGCATCATACATCGCGTCAAAAAGATTTTTATACTGTTCACCATTGTCCGGTTTGGTAAACAATGCGTATGAGAGATCCAGTTTAGCTCCAAGATAAGCAAAGTACGGGTAGATATTGGCAAGCATGGGTGAATTGTTTTCCCTAAGGAAGGTTATTATTGGCTCGATATACCCGACCACATTGTCCTTAAATGCGCCATCACTTGGAGGAGAAGAGGTTTTTAACAGCCCGGTGTAAGTTGCGGTTGAAACCTTGATTTGGAGGCCCGCGTCTTGGATGGCTTTTTGAACATTTTTCATTGCGGGAAGCACGAAATTTAGGAACCGGCCACTACCCGTATCAGGGTCGACTTCATTTCCAACAGAAATGTACCGAAATTTGACATTTGGGTATTTTAGGATGCTGTCTTGGACCCAACCAGCTGCAGCATTTGGGTCAGTGAGGGCCTCAAGAGAATCATTTGGAACATCGAGAATAAGTTCAATATTTGTTCCACCGAGTGCTTGAAGAGCAGCTGGATTTGGACCATACATTCGCATCCTGTTTATCCCATTCTTTTGGTAAAGGCTTACCACGTCTTGCTCAGAGGGTAAACCGTTGCCACCTTGCCCATAGCATACACCTACGACTGACTGTGCATCTGTTTTGCAAGAAATGTAACTTGTTACAAATATTACTTATACCTATTCCATTAACAAATATGTCGTTTAAAATGATGTATAACTTAAGAAACGAAGATATGAAAAGATGTTCAAATTTTAGAAAAAAGTTCAAAATCTATTGTATCATAAGAGATTGAGGGAAACCTGTGAATATGAGAAGCTTTAGAATGAGGATGGAGAGCAGTAGGAGGTTTGATGCCATGATATCAGTTTGTGTAATTTGCCTTTGATATCAAACCATATATATACTACTTCCGCAGTGGAATAACGTCAAGACTCAAGAATACCAATCAAAGCAACGCGTCATTGACTCGTTTCCACAGAGTAATTTTCAAAAGCTGTCCCACAAGTTTTGTGTATGATATGAAATAAGTCCAATGTGAATTAGTCAAATTGGTATGTTTGGCACAAGTAGGAGCTGGAGCGGGTTGCTGGAGCTGGTTCCTGGAGCAGGTGGCTGGAGCTTTTTTTTACATGCTAGTACAACTAGCATTTCATTTAGTAGCTTATTTTTTTAACAAGCTCCTTCAAGCCGTGTCAGCCAAACGAGACTTATTTTCAATGGTAGCTTATTTTTCTAAAAAAATAAGTTCATGCTACGATAAGCTCTGATAAGCTCGTGCGCCAAACATAGCCCAATGTGAATTAGTCAACTTTATTTGTCTGTGGAAACTAAGAAGTGAATTAGTCAACTTTGATTTGTCTATGGTCTTCAAGAGTACCAATTCGATCTACAAGTGATTAGCCTCTCAAATGGGCTAAAAAGACTTTTTCTATGTTTCTTACACTCTTAAGTGTAGGACACGTTCAAGAGGGATGATAGCGCTATTAATTAGTGTTAATATTCACAGCGACTTTCGACCTCATTAGAGAGGACATTTTCTTCTCTTCAGTGAGGACATGCCCTCGCCGATTACGTGTGACAAAGTAAAGATAAGTAGTAAATTCCAAATTTTAAGGGCACTAGGTGTGATGAAGGAGCTCAAGCTCCTCATTCGGACCCCACGGGATGTCACGTCACCACAACAAACCACAACTTATTCATTCAACCCCCACTTACCATAACATACTACAAATTAATCATTGGGGCCCCACATACACATTTATTCACACACACAAACCATTATAAATAAATAATTAAAAAAAAAAAAAATACGAAAGTTACCTCCTCGTGCAGACGAGTAGGAGAGAGATGAGGAGGGGGGGGGCGGTATGATGGTTAACCATGAGTAGCATGCCTAGTCAGCACGAGGAGCCACGAGCAACCCCCATACCGAGTGCTCTAATTTGTATCTGTACTATACCTTAAATAATCTTCAATTGTATCCTAAGTAATATGAAGTAAAAATAAGTTTTACCAGTATAATGACTTCATAGAATTACATATGCAGATTTAGTTATTTCATCTATATGTGTTGAAGAGAATTGAAGTAATTGTGGAAACTTCATTATGTTAAAAAATATTTAAAATATGGTTACATCACTTTATCAGGTTCATGCGAAAGTTACACACACACCATTCAAGTTACGAAATCTTTACATTAGTTATTTACATCATTCTTGCGATACAAGTTACGAAATAATTTTGGATAACAATATACTGCGTATAAACTCGAAAACAGAGTGTTAGGTTTTAAAGCCTTTGCGTAATTCTATGAATTAAAAAAAAAAAAAAAACTCATATTTTGGTTTTTTGAGTGCCCTGTCAAATTAAAGAAGCGTTGGCCCTATGTCCATATGTGAATATTAAATGTTGTCTGTGGATAAAAAGTCAATAAGTCAACGTTGGCCCTATGTCCATATGTGAATAACCTCTTAAATGGGTTAGAGAAAATCTTATTTCCTGGTTGCTTACACTTACGTGTTAGAACACGTTATCATGGGATCTATAAGTGTGAAATATGTTGTGGTTAAGAGGATGAACTAAAAATAAATTAAAACTATAATGCTTTATAACAAATAAGTTCATGTCTATGTGTGTACGCGCAAGCATGTACGTGTGTTGTGACAAATCTTCCTTGTAAAAGGTCGAATGTGATATTAATCTATCGTATTCAGAAGAAAAAGAAAGTGCATGATCGGCTTATAGGAAGTAGATTCAGTGGAAACAAAAGTGTTAATATCATACATATAGATACGTACCATGCATGAGAAAATTCTTAAAATAATGTTGTTTTGAAAAAGTTGACTCAAAATGTGATTCAAAGGGAAAGATTGATTGAGGTGTGTGTTTTAGCAGCAAGTAAAAATGAATCACATTTTGAGCCAACTTCCTTCAAATAGCCCTATTTCAAAGATTTTCTCACCCATGCATGCATGAATACTTCTTGAAGCTAAAGTAGAACTATATGCAAAGATGTGGAATAAATAATTATAAATTAGTTCACTAAATAATAATTAACGAGGTATATAACTGCGCAGTCCGCACGTTGTGGCGGGAAAGTATAAATTAGTAAATACCTCGTTGTTTTTCAAATTAATTAATTTGAAAACAAAAGTTTACAACATTGTCTATATTGTACATGTAACCTTAAAATATTTGTTTATTGTTATAAACATGCGCGGTAAATAAATCTAATGGAACATGATATATCATTTAGAAAATCTAAATAGATACGAATCTTTTGAAAAGATAGAATATGACCAAAATCTAAGTATGACTCGAAGTTTTTTTTGATGAACATCATGCTACATAGACGAATTGTTATAAGATGTTATGACAATGTTGATATCTAATTAAAAATTATTAGATAACTAGTGTAATTAATATTCTAATAGAATATGTTTGGATATAGAATTACATCCTCAGCCTGGAACAGCTTTCAGATTCTATAGATGAACAATTTGTCAATTGTTGTGAAAATTGTCATAGCCAGCAAACTTGAAAGTTTGGAAGGCATCAAACATTACACAGTAGATATTAAAGTTTACGGAATTTTATAGAGCATATTGTTGTTTGCATACAATGACGCTAATGAAATTGAGATGACACTCAATACTAGTCATGGTAGGATATCATCCTTGTTAATGGTCATGTCTACAAGTTATGCTTAACTAAGAGCATAGTTGCATTATACATTAAAGAATAGGAATACTTTAAACTTTAAAAATGTTTTAAAGTTTAATTATCATAAATTGCTTGTTGAGGATGTCACACAATTTATTAAGTATTATGTGGCAATATAAAATTATTTGAATGCACACATACAAGAACTTCACCAGTTGAAATTCTTGAAATAAGTATACTCAAAATTCTGATAGATCAAAGTTGGTTAATTTATGCCTTGTCAACAAGTATGATTATCATCACTTGAGTCATAATTCATCAACTAGAGATATCATGCATTGATCTATTTAGTATTTTGATAAATGATGTTAAGCATTTATTATTTGAAATGAATTTAAGTACTTGGTACGTTTATTTTCATTAATAATAAATTGTGTCCTGTATTTGTATGTTTAATCCGTGAATAATTTAGTTATTCTAAATCGTATGTTGTCAATTAATGATATGGGAATATCATTAAATTAAGACAAATATGAGTTTTGGTATAATTACTTGATAGTATAACATGCCAAATTCACATGAAATTCAATGAATTGAATATAGGATTTATCTCAACCAACATGATTGTACTTTATGGATCTTGTCATTAAGTAAATCATGAATAGTTATCCTCAGAATAGAGATACCAGATAACTGTCATGAATGTAGTGCATTTATGTGGAACAATTTAACGCTATACGTAACTGGCAGTCATAAGGATTGTTTTCAGAAGTGTTGCAAAGTTCGTGAGTTTTGCTTGTAGTCAAGATAGAATTTGTTCCTTCAAATTTTTTTTTTGGATTTTAATACTACTGGGCCCCTCATAGGGTTGAAAAGATATTTGCGTGGCCGCGCCCAAGATCTCTCTTGAATATGTTCAAAAGATTTGGTAATCTTGCTTAATCACAAACAATGAGAAACAGAATAGTCGAATAAAGAATGATTTAGATCCATATCTTTATTTAACGTGGTATTAGTAACAAAATGATAATAATAATGATGAATCATTAAAAGGATTTTCTAGGAAACCTTACTCGAGATCGTACTAGAGGCATCGGCGTGTTGCTAGATGCCACCCGATGTGACCACACTATTAAAATATGTCTAAGTGGGAGTTGTTTGTTTTATGGACATAAATTAGTAGATGTATGTTAGGAACAAACTCGAGATCAAGGGACTGCACACTTTACGTATGAGATTTAAAGAGTAATAATTAAATATAAAATGTTGTATTTAATTATTTATTACACAAATATGTAACGACCGTTAGTATTTAACGGATAATGACTAACGACCGTTAAATAATAAAAGGAAAGAATTATAGAGTAAATAATTGGAAAGTCGAGAAGGTTTCGGATCCCTCTTTGGGATGCTTGACCGATCGGTGGGGGATTGGGCTTACCCAATCCTACACCAACTTGTCCTCCAAGTTACTTGCACTATATAAACAAATCAAAGGTCATTGGTTTTACAACTCTTGTACATACAATTATCCCTAAATTTTTGACCGGATCTAAACACACACCTTGTGTTAGATAGATACTTTGAGTAATATTAACTAGCACGCGGAATTTACTAGCTAACACTTAGAAGATTGTTTGTATTGTATGTATGAGTGAATGAAACAGTGTATGAACAAGAGACAATGTTTTTCTTCCAAAACGATTCAATATTATATTAATAATACGAGTGATCTTTAATATCACTAGGATTTACAACCTTGAATCTATCCGTACTTCTATATTTTTAAAAACCTAGCCATAGGATATACTTTTATAGACCAAGGATTCTTGTACAAGATAATTATAACTCTAATTCTATAAGATATTCATCAAATCTTTTATATAATTATCTATTACATGTTTATAAAAATATAAGCAGTACTAACCATATATACTAGCAATACTAACTGACTTAATACTGTTAGTGTAACACCCCAACCCGACAAGGGTAAAGATGTCACACTAATGGTTTCATATCATATCAAAACAAAGCATTCATTGCAGTAATACAAGGAATCTCAAAGGTTACAAATGAAATACTGAAATTACAAGGTTACAAATGCGAATACAAATTCTAACAATATAATAACTTCTAATCATCTCTAGGCCAAAATAATTATCAAGTCTTCTAAGTCCAAAAGTCTCTTCACTCATACCCATCTTCCAACTAAAACCTGCCGCAGGAAAAGAAATGCGGCTGAGCTTAAAAAGCCCAGTGAACAGATATATAATAAACGGAAACGAAAGCAATCGGAAATGAACAGATATAGCATAATGAAATAAGATATAAGTAACGGTACAAAGAGTAAAGGTTTAGGACAGTAATCCACCACGAGCCCATATCATCTCATATTATATCATATCATATCATATCTTCATAATCATATAGAGGGGAGACCTCTCAGATAATCAGATAATATGAGGGGTGTCCTCATTCTTCAAATGGAGTAGCTAGCTCCCATATTTTGTGAAAGACGTGGATTGCACCCATCATCAGTCACCATATCATATCATAGCATATCATACACAGAACATATCTAGGATGCATCCATACGCCCCCCAAACAAATCATATTGGCCATAACAAATCATAAAGTACGCATATCATATCATAATGGGGACGGTGTGGCTAATCACTCGAACCACACACGAGTCATGCCAGTGGTGCATCACAGACACGGCCATGTTACCTTCATGGCTAGGGAACATATTTTGGCTCGGGTATCAAACTGGGGTCAAAGGTCAAAGGTTCATAGCAAAGCAAAGGTTCATATAGTCAAAGTCATCGAATAATAGTCAAAGTCCAAATATCAAAGGTTCATGGCAAAGGGTTCATATCCAATATCAAAGTCAACTGAGTCAAAATGAACGGATCAAAGGTTCATAATCAAATGGTTCATTTAAAGAAATCTTTATCAAATGGTTTTCATAAAAGTGATCTTATTAACTGTTTTCACAAAAGTAGTCTTTAAAAGTAATTTTCATAAAAGTTTAGTAAGATTCAAAATAAATGTGGTCTTGCATATTTCATAAACATCATTTTAAAAATAGTTTTCCTCAAAACATTTCCATGTTATAATTAAAAAGGTTTTCACATCTAGTTACCAAAATCAAATGAACCCTCGAAGTATCAAGTGTTTCGAATACTAATATCACAAGGTGCGAACGAATATCGAATGGATCATCATAGAGGCTCAAAGCAAAATGGTCATATTGAACGTCAAAGTCAAAATGAGTCAAACAAACGAACTAAAGTGTAGGGAAACATAGTAGTGGCTTAGGGAATCTTAAAACGAATCAATACCAATGAATCATGAGAAAGAAGACACCCTTACTGAAAATAGGGTAGAATATCTGTACCTTATTCAAAAGACAAACGGTTAAAGACAACGGATCACACAGCACGGAAGGTCACTCCTTCTTCACTGAACCTATACAATTTAATAATCGTATATTATTTATAAGCTTATTTTAAATCCGATTTCATAACTTAGATGTCTTTCTCTTTTTAGTTACTTTTCATATTTTAGGAAGTTTCCCGAAATAGCAATTTATTACCTTAGGATTATAATTGGCAATTAATAATATTTAAGGATCACAATGACAATTATAATGGTTCAGGGTTAATTATGTCGAATTAAAATGTTTTAGGATCATAAATGACAATTTAATAAACTTAAAGGTCTAATGTGACAAATATAATAGTATAGGTGTTAATATGACAATTATTATAGTTTAAGATTAAAAGTGTTAATATGGCAAGGTTCGGGGACTAACATGTAAACTTATCATTCTTGAGGGTTAAAGGTGTAAAAATTAGTTTCTTTTGGTTTATAATACACGACATGGCTTTCATGTAATCTCATTATATTGTTTCACGAAGGAAACCATGCAGCCACCTTCTTCTTCAACTCGTTCAACGAAGTGGTACTTAGACCCGATATCGACTCGACATACACAACCATGCACACCCGAATACTTACTAACTCCAACCGAAACACACACAACCCTTCGTACACATATATATTCATTCACACTCTTGTACACTATTCGGACCAAAATAAGCCTACACGACTCGACTTACTATCTAGCCCAAAACACGACCCTTTCGACCCTCTTTCAAAACAGTTTACACACACATTTTGGAATCCAATTTAGACTACTTAATTCTCACACACGAGTATGCCATTTAGCAGCTCACCATTCGAGACACACATGACTATAGACGTTTTACTTTTGTTTAAAGATTCATCCCATGATACACACTCACCCACGCTGTGTTGCTGTTAGTAAACCTTCTCGACACACCCATAATCAGTCTCTAAATTCAAACAGGCACGCCCAAACCTCTCATCTTAAATCTGATTCATGCTTATATGTTTTGGACCTATTAGATTCACATAATACCCATACAACTACACCCTTTACGATCAAATATAAAACGAGGAATTTGTACAAACCGACATTCATATTTTAACCATGTTTATGATTCTATGCGATACATATTCAGTCATATACTCGTATAAATCTAAATAGAAAGATTCGTTATACATATTTTATGCGTTTCATTATTTCATGCGACTTATATTCCATACGTATTCTTATCGTTAACGAAACCAAAAATTAGGTGTGTATCTCTTAGTCGTTTATTGACTTTTACGTGACAAGGTTTGTTATCTTCGAAACGAAAGCATGATTGTGAAGAACATCAAACGGATATTATAGGTACCTTATGATAGGATTACACGAAATGAACGAGAACAAGAGGTGCGAATCACAAAGGATCCAAGCCACGAATAGACTTCCCCGATCAAAACCTTCTTTACCATTCTCTTTTTCGTCGTGCCTTGCTACAAATATCGGTTGTGGTTTTTGTTTATTGTGCCTTCTGATTTGCTAAATTTAGGTTGTGAGAAAGATACATGTATGCGTTTAATAGGGCGAGTAAGTGGGAAAATGGTTATCACTTGGAGACTAATTTGGTCCACATCGTGGTAATTGGCTGAGAATTATGGAAGTGATTGGCTGAGATTAATGTTCACATGTCTACCTTATTTCAAAATATGTACAAAATAATTACCATTTGTAAATTTGTGTTTTTTTTTTTAACCCAAATTTTTTTTTTTTTTTTTTTTTAAAATTTGTTTTTTTTTAACCCAAAGTTAATGTTATTTCTAAATACTTAGACTTAGGTTAAAATTCATAATGCTCTCGCGTGTATAATTATTTGTATGTTCTTAATATTCCAGAAAGAAAATTTGAGGGGCAAAATGGGAATTTCAAATGAATGAAAAATCTGGGTTTTACAACTCTTCCCCTCTAAAAGAAAAATTTCGTCCTCGAAATTTGAAGTTGCAAAGTTAACGAAGTCGTAGCAAGTCGCAAAAGATCATCACAACCATTTGTATGCCCGAGGAGGTTCTTCCAAAAGATCTTCAGACCAAAAGTTTCTCATGATTCATATCAAAACGAGGTGGGTTCAAATTTCTCAAAGGAGACAAACTAAATTGATTCTAATCAAAAGACCACGAAATAAAATGGAGAATAGGCGAATCTTCAGAAAGCTCATATGAACTACGAACAAACTTCAAATAACTTGGTTGTATCAACAGTAGAGAGTTCTAAAAGAATTTCAAGATTATAACTGTAGTCAACGGAATGCAAAATGAGAGTCCAAACTCATTCAGATATCAAATGAACGAAAACAGAGTATACACATAGGTAGAATGAACCTAAAGTCTCACTAATCACGGTTAATCCAACGGAGATTCAGATTCTAAACTTCTTAGGTACTCCCAAAGATATCCTATGGCCACAATGAGTGCACGTTATATGGTGTAAGTATTATCACGTTGATCAGGCGTCATAATACTAGCACCACATAAATATGCCTTCATGATGATCATACTTTATCTCAAGTCGTAATCAAAACCACCTATCTTAATCCACCTAGTACTTCTACAGTCTCAGAGGTCAATCAAAATCGAATGCCAAAGTCAAACGGAAAAACAAAACTATTCGCACGAGTATCAAAATCCCAGATAGCCAAATTGAAGTGAGGTACGCCGTCACAAGCATCATATCTTCCACAATTCGTCAAAATCCCTCAAAACAACGCCATCACCGAACATACGAAAAATAACCACGAACTGAAATGCTTCTAGGGAACTCAAATCGTTAGAGGGTCTTATTACTTCCTCACGAAACTTAAGAGGTTCAACGGAAATAAAATTTAATCGTCAAGAACTTCGGCCTTCATAAAATCTAATCTTCCAAACATGAAGGGTCTGTTTCAAAATTCCGCTCATTCAACACCTCCAATCTCTTCAAGTCCGGTTAATCTGTCTTCGTCTGTCCATCAATCGGGAAGTGAAACCAAAATCGGAAACTTGTGTCTGGTTCATCGAGCCTCCTGCAGTTCTTCTTGGAATGTGATGGAGTGTTGTGGCTTTCTGGCACGATCTTTAAATCTCTTCATCATCCAGTCTGCTTCCGCTCTCAATTCATCTTAGTACAACCAAGATGAATAGGGAAGTGAGACTGTACGTCTTCATCAGCTCCAGGTTCGCCATCTTGACTAGATCTTCTGCACCGCCCACCCTTCTGCATTGAAAGGAATGTCTTCACTCTTCAGGGTAGCCTCCGTTGTTGTTAACTCCAGGTCAGGAAAAGAATACCGTTGTCTCAACAAATATCCATCTCCCAGAATGCACAAATGATCGTCAAATTTCTAACAAGGTGCAAAATGATTTTCATGCTCTTCCTCGTCTCCGAATGTACCATTAAGTCATACAATGACCATTTGCCCAAGTACTTACAAGAAAACATCATTTATCAAATTCACAAAACAGTCAGAGCTTTAGCTAATACCATTAGCGTCACTAACCGTCATAGTAGTCGTTTACGAATATGGGGGTCGATTCCAAGAATAGACTCAATTCCTCAGAAGGAAACTTCGCGCTCTGAATTTAAACAACCACATAGTCGTTTCAGGGTGGAGGAATATTGGTTCCTAACAGTATTACGGTTCAGCTTCCTGTAATCGATACATATCTCCAGTCATCATCCTTCATAATTGCGAACGAAACTAAAACACGCCCAGAAAATACACTTAAGTAAACTCACTTCCTGGTCTTCGGTTGCTGCTCTTCCCGGTTGCTCCAATCAATTGGTATGATCCGAAAGACATCTTCATTTAGTGACTAGAAATCTCTCGGTATCATGTCAAATCCTACTTCACGCTCTGATGGAAAATTTTTGGTGGTTCTACCAGGAATCATATTCAGAAAACGCAGGGTGCCAAATAACGTTCGATACAAGGTTCATGCTCAGACGACTCAAAGTGCCAAATAGCTTCCAAGATAAGGTTCATTCATTGGTGTACGAAATGGTTTCTAAGAAAACTTTATAACCGCGAAAGTAACACACGAGTCTCCAGAGTAATAGCGAACGTTTAACAATCGGTAATCATGGTAGGGAGTTCAAAAATTGTTGCAAACGTTAAAGGTGAGATATAGGAGGGTAGTTGTCAATATTCGACTGATCACTCAACAAATTCCTTGTCAGAATAAAATCGAAGTTACACACCACAAGGCTTCTTATAAGGACAGAGATGGGCGAAACGAAATTGAATAGTGTCGGAAGATTCATAGATACTTATCAAAAGCAAAAGACAATCAAAACATATCCAGTACGTTATCGCCATGGAGGTTCTCAGAGTGCCCGAAGAGGCGTCAAAATGATTAACGAAAGGATCAGAGTGCAACGTGGGTCTTTATCAAAATGATTAACAAAAGAAATCTGAAGATAAGGATCAAATAGTGTCAGGCAATTATTATGAAATTTCTCAATGCCTTCCAAATTTAATCAGGTTCAAATCTTAGGTGGTGCAAAGCATAAGCTTTCGATTTCCAAAAGTGATATCAACAGGCTCTAACAAAAAACAAAGCACGAATCAGAGTGATGCGGAAGCAATGATATTTAAACAAATGCCTTATAGTCTACCCATTCCTCACCGGTCAAAACTTAGGTTCCTATGAGAAATCATAAAGCAATTTCAAATGTTGTCTTATGAGCGCCTACAGGAAAACTTAGTGGTCCTAACTTACGCAGGCCAAGGGTAAACGTATTACGAATCGCAGCCTGTCGTCTCTGATACCATAATTGTAAAACCCCAACCCGACAAGGGTAAAGATGTCACACTAATGGTTTCATATCAGATCAAAACAAAGCATTCATTACAGTAATACAAGGAATCTCAAAGGTTACAAATGAAATACTGAAATTACAAGGTTACAAATGCGAATACAAATTCTAACAATATAATAACTTCTAATCATCTCTAGGCCAAAATAATTATCAAGTCTTCTAAGTCCAAAAGTCTCTTCACTCATACCCATCTTCCAACTAAAACCTGCCGCATGAAAAGAAATGCGGCTGAGCTTAAAAAGCCCAGTGAACAGATATATAATAAACGGAAACGAAAGCAAACGGAAATGAACAGATATAGCATAATGAAATAAGATATAAGTAACGGTACAAAGAGTAAAGGTTTAGGACAGTAATCCACCACGAGCCCATATCATCTCATATCATATCATATCATATCATATCTTCATAATCATATAGAGGGGAGACCTCTCAGATAATCAGATAATATGAGGGGTGTCATCATTCTTCAAATGGAGTAGCTAGCTCCCATATTTTGTGAAAGACGTGGATTGCACCCATCATCAGTCACCATATCATATCATAGCATATCATAAACAGAACATATCTAGGATGCATCCATACGCCCCCCAAACAAATCATATTGGCCATAACAAATCATAAAGTACGCATATCATATCATAATGGGGACGGTGTGGCTAATCACTCGAACCACACACGAGTCATGCCAGTGGTGCATCACAGACACGGCCATGTTACCTTCATGGCTAGGGAACATATTTTGGCTCGGGTATCAAACTGGGGTTAAAGGTCAAAGGTTCATAGCAAAGCAAAGGTTCATATAGTCAAAGTCATCGAATAATAGTCAAAGTCCAAATATCAAAGGTTCATGGCAAAGGGTTCATATCAAATATCAAAGTCAACTGAGTCAAAATGAACGGATCAAAGGTTCATAATCAAATGGTTCATTTAAAGAAATCTTTATCAAATGGTTTTCATAAAAGTGATCTTATTAACTGTTTTCACAAAAGTAGTCTTTAAAAGTAATTTTCATAAAAGTTTAGTAAGATTCTAAATAAATGTGGTCTTGCATATTTCATAAACATCATTTTAAAAATAGTTTTTCCTCAAAACATTTCCATGTTATAATTAAAAAGGTTTTCACATCTAGTTACCAAAATCAAATGAACCCTCGAAGTATCAAGTGTTTCGAATACTAATATCACAAGGTGCGAACGAATATCGAATGGATCATCATAGAGGCTCAAAGCAAAATTGCCATATTGAACGTCAAAGTCAAAATGAGCCAAACAAACGAACTAAAGTGTAGGGAAACATAGTAGTGGCTTAGGAAATCTTAAAGCGAATCAAGATCAATGAATCATGAGAAAGAAGACACCCTTACTGAAATAGGGTAGAATATCTGTACCTTATTCAAAAGACAAACGGTTAAAGACAACGGATCACACAGCACGGAAGGTCACTCCTTCTTCACTGAACCTATACAATTTAATAATCGTATATTATTTATAAGCTTATTTTAAATCCGATTTCATAACTTAGATTTCTTTCTCTTTTTTGTAACTTTTCATATTTTAGGAAGTTTCCCGAAATAGCAATTTATTACCTTAAGATTATAATTGGCAATTAATAATATTTAAGGATCACAATGACAATTATAATGGTTCAGGGTTAATTATGTCGAATTAAAATGTTTTAGGATCATAAATGACAATTTAATAAACTTAAAGGTCTAATGTGACAAATATAATAGTATAGGTGTTAATATGACAATTATTATAGTTTAAGATTAAAAGTGTTAATATGGCAAGGTTCGGGGACTAACATGTAAACGTTTCATTCTTGAGGGTTAAAGGTGTAAAAATTAGTTTCTTTTGGATTATAATACACGACATGGCTTTCATGTAATCTCATTATATTGTTTCACGAAGGAAACCATGCAGCCACCTTCTTCTTCAACTCGTTCAACGAAGTGGTACTTAGACCCGATATCGACTCGACATACACAACCATGCACACCCGAATACTTACTAACTCCAACCGAAACACACGCAACCCTCCGTACACATATATATTCATTCACACTCTTGTACACTATTCGGACCAAAATAAGCCTACATGACTCGACTTACTATCTAGCCCAAAACAAGACCCTTTCGACCCTCTTTCAAAACAGTTTACACACACGTTTAGGAATCCAATTTAGACTACTTAATTCTCACACACGAGTATGCCATTTAGCAGCTCACCATTCGAGACACACACGACTATAGACGTTTTACTTTTGTTTAAAGATTCATCCCATGATACACACTCACCCACGCTGTGTTGCTGTTAGTAAACCTTCTCGAACACACCCATAATCAGTCTCTAAATTCAAACAGGCACGCCCAAACCTGTCATCTTAAATCTAATTCATGCTTATATGTTTTGGACCTATTAGATTCACATAATACCCATACAACTACACCCTTTACGATCAAATATAAAACGAGGAATTTGTACAAACCGACATTCATATTTTAACCATGTTTATGATTCTATGCGATACATATTCAGTCATATACTCGTATAAATCTAAACAGAAAGATTCGTTATACATATTTTATGCGTTTCATTATTTCATGCGACTTATATTCCATACGTATTCTTATCGTTAATGAAACCAAAAATTAGGTGTGTATCTCTTAGTCGTTTATTGACTTTTACGTGACAAGGTTTGTTATCTTCAAAACGAAAGCATGATTGTGAAGAACATCAAACGGATATTATAGGTACCTTATGATAGGATTACACGAAATGAACGAGAACAAGAGGTGCGAATCACAAAGGACCCAAGCCACGAATAGACTTCCCCGATCAAAACCTTCTTTACCATTCTCTTTTTTGTCGTGCCTTGCTACAAGGATCGGTTGTGGTTTTTGTTTATTGTGCCTTCTGATTTGCTAAATTTAGGTTGTGAGAAAGATACATGTATGCGTTTAATAGGGCGAGTAAGTGGGAAAATGGTTATCACTTGGAGACTAATTTGGTCCACATCGTGGTAATTGGCTGAGAATTATGGAAGTGATTGGCTGAGATTAATGTTCACATGTCTACCTTATTTCAAAATATGTACAAAATAATTACCATTTGTAAATTTGTGTGTTTTTTTTTAACCCAAAGTTAATGTTATTTCTAAATACTTAGACTTAGGTTAAAATTCATAATGCTCTCGCGTGTATAATTATTTGTATGTTCTTAATATTCCAGAAAGAAAATTTGAGGGGCAAAATGGGAATTTCAAATGAATGAAAAATCTGGGTTTTACAGTACTGTTAGTGTATTCTTCATCAGTTGTAACTTTACATCTGGCAGTACTAATTGTTTTGGCAGTACTAATTGTTTATATTTAATTCCCAACAATCTTCCCTAAACTTATGATTTCTCTCCAAATCACTAAGTTTCTCCTTGAATTAAACTCTGTAGATGATGGGGGGGGGTTCTTCCAAACACTTACTAAGTCAATCTCTTTGTTTGGGCTTTCCTCTATTGTGTAACATCAAAAATCCTTCAGACTAACACATCTGCCATTTCTGATTCAACTTCAATCTCTAATTTTGAACATACTAGAGTCAACAAAGTTGCTGTTCTGAGTGGGTAGTCTTTTTCAACCAGCATATATATTTCTATCCCATCTCTGGTAGAAATTCTATGTATACCACATGTGTCAAAAAGCTTCCAAGAGACATCCTTGATCATAGCTTAAAATCTCCATGTTGCTTCTCCTCCATCTGGTTCATAAATCCTCTTCAACTGTACCCATAATTCTTTGTCTTTGTCTTCAAAAGGATCTGCAACTATGAATCTTTCTTGTACTAAATTCCACAACTGATTGAGATCTTCCCTATCAAATCCTTTAAGCAAATCTTCAAACAATTTGTATCTCTCAGTTATTTCACCAATTCTTATGATCTTTCACCCTTTCATTCTTCCTTCAGTAAATACTTCCCAATCAATAATAGGGTGTTTTGCTTGTAGAGGTTTGATGGTTATAGATTCAGGAATAATTACAAGCATACTCTTGAGTTGTTCATCTGTTAACCCCTCAGTTTCAGTCTTTTGTTTCTTTGATGTGTCTGACTCCAAGACTTCTAGTCTTCTTTTCTCTCCTTTACTATTTCCAGTATTAATCACAAAATCTCTATGAAATAGTTTATTAATCCTTGCATAAGCTTCATAATATGCTTTTTCAATCTCAGCATCTGATTTCCCTTTAAAGTAACTCTGCTTCCAGAATGCTTGATTCTTCAAATAACTTTTCATGAAGCTTATCTGCTCTTTCTTTGTAGGCATCTTCTTCTTGTACCATTTCTTTTGTCTATCCCTGATCTTCTGCATAAGATCACTCCAAGCAATTTCCTTATTCTTTAATAAAATAAAACTTGTAAGCTTTGCTGACCTTGCTTCGGCACTTAAACTCTCATCTTTAACAAGTTGAACTGCTTGTGCTTTCACAATCGGATCAGTGTCTATCAAATATTGTAGTTGTTCTTCAAATTGTTCTTGATCCATCTGAGCATCTGAAGCCATCTTTTCTTTTTCTAGTCTCTTTGCTTCCATGAAGTCAATAACATCATCTTCAGACATTTTCTTTGCTATTTCTGCATCATAATCTATTTGAGCTTGTTCATCTTCTTGAATTTCTTTGCCACTTCTAAACAGTGTATGAGTGAATGAAACAGTGTATGAACAAGAGACAATGTTTTTCTTCCAAAACGATTCAATATTATATTAATAATACGAGTGGTCTTTAATATCACTAGGGTTTACAACGTTGAATCTATTCGTACTTCTATATTTTTAAAAACCTAACCATAGGATATCCTTTTATAGACCAAGGATTCCTGTACAAGATAACTATAACTCTAATTCTATAAGATATTCATCAAATCTTTTCTATAATTATCTATTACACATTTACAAAAATATAAGCAGTACTAACCATATATACTAGTAGTACTAACTGACTTAGTACTGTTAGTTTATTCTTCATCAGTTGTAACTTTACCTCTGGCAGTACTAACTGTTTATATTTAATTCCCAACAATTTGTTTTCTTGTTTTCTTTCTTTTGAGTCGATCGAAACAAACACCCTCTTAGGGATTCGATCGATTTTTTTTATCAAAGCAAAGTGTTTGGTTTTATTTGTGTTAATTTACTAGCATAACTTTAATTCGTTATAGTACGTGTGTACAAGAACGTGGTACAATCACACTATTGATTGTAACTTGGATTGAATTGCAAAAACGGTAAGGGCAATTTATGTAATCCATATAAACCCTAATTAGGGTTCTTGATCATTGTATTGAAGAATTGATTATTGTTTGGCTAGAATCAAAAGGTACGCTTACTATTTAATTTGGTTAATTAATTTACATGTTATATGATCCTATACACGCTTCTGCATGTGTACTTGATGTTTATTGCTTATATTTATGATTAGTCATGTTATATAATTCGAACAACAATATTGTTGCACCCCCCCCCCCCGCCGCCCTCACAATACATCAAGCACATGCCCCCCAACAAGTTATTCAAAGTTTTTCAAGAATCTTTGCCCCCAAGCTTATGCTTACGCTTTTGGCGACCCAACAAACCTTAAAATGTGTAATACTGGCGCCCCTTTGTCATCATATATATACTCCGATCCACTCTTATTATAAATAATTATGGAATGAATGTCCATAAACCTTTTTAATATATATACTGTATTATCAGGAGATCGTTTCTTAGAGCACTCGGTATGGTAAACCCGTGTTAAACTTTAACACATTGTCACATCAGCTTTAGCCTTAACTTAAAAAAAAAATATCCCTTATCATAATTCATCTTTAACTCACCTTAACTCACATGAGCGGTATTGTTAACACACCTTAACTAAAAAAAAATAAAAATAAATAAATAAATAAATATATATATAAAAATACCCCTTTAACGCACGTTAAAGGGTTAACTCACCTTAACTCGCAGGGTCTTAACTCACTTTCACGGTATGGTTAACACACCTTAACACACCAAAAAGTAAAACTTTAATACACCCTTAACTCACTCATACCGTATGCTTTTAGAGGATATACACTCCATCTTCTAACCAGGTTAATTATTAGTATATATAATAGTACTTTTATTGACGTGTCATTTTTTAGTGTTACTTTTAAGTTTGATTTTTTTCCTATTCTTCTTTTGCGGTGACTGAATAACACACATACACAAACATATAAGTTTACGTCACCCAAATTCGAATAAAAGAATAGTATTTTTACAAAAATGAAATTATACTATGAAATAATCTCATGTGCATGGAACATAACGTTAAAATTTTGAGACAGTGGCGAGACATTTGGTAAATGACATGGAATTTTATGTATCACCTATTTTGTTTATCGAGTGACGTATTTTTGGGTATCGAATCAAGTATTTTTTGGAATCGATACAAAGAATAATCGAAATTCAAAAAGTTATTTATTAAATAGTCTTATATCTAAGAATGATACATACAACTTAAAAAATGACAAGTAAGATACATTTCCAGATAATAAGCCCTTATATATATATACCGGTTTAGCGAATTGAATGGTGAATTTATTTGCACATAAAAGAAATCAATTGAGTGAATCCTTAGATCTAATTGCATCACCATTATTACTCATATTTACAAATCCGTAATTACGAGATGTGTAACGCGTCACCCTCTCAACGACACAGTATTCGGATAATAGCTTTCTCTGTTCTGATTTTGTTACGTCCTCCCACGAACATATTGGAAGATATTTTTAATTTGAGAAATTAGGGTTTGAATTTAGGGATTTAAATAAAAAAAAAAAAAAAATGAGATAAAGAGAGATGTTTTTTTATGGCATATGTACACCTTTGTTTGTCTTGCCATGTCACAGTCTTTACTATCCAAATGGCTTTTTTTGCTTAATAAGCTGTCACATGTTTTTAACTTATAAACAAAAACCTTTAAAAACACGTTTTCTAATAAAATTCTTATAAAAGTATTAAAAAAAGCATACAATGCCGATTAATCGTCGCCTTTACGCTAATCACACTACTACAAAAAGTACTTTAGAGACTGGTTTATCCTTTGGTCTATATGAGGGGGGCTCTCCATGTGAAATCAAATCGAGACCGGTTTTTAAATGGGTCTACATTTGGTTTTTGAGACCGGTTTGATGATTAAAAACACGTCTTGGAAACATAATTTGGACCGGTTATTTCTATAAAAACCTGTCTCTATCTTATTTTTGAAAAAAAAAATTGAGGCTGTTTGGGATTGTAAGCAATCCCAAACAGCCCCCATTAGTGTATTCAATAAGCAATCCAGTAGCTTCAATATAAGCAATCCGAAACAATCATTCATTTCAATAATATCAAGTTCTAGACAACCAAACTACATCATTCATATGTATGCATATTTAATTAATACGCATCAGCGACATCAAAATTTTCTAGATGATAAGACTTGATCCAATCCCTCGCACGGTTAAGTTGCTGCTCATCTTCAGCTGGATCCTGAGTATCATCTGCATATTTGATATCAAATAAGTGGTCTCATATTATATTGTAAGTAAATCATAAATCCATCTCTGTATTTTATTTGTAATTATGTGTAACAAGGTTGAGTGGAGTTAGCACCTTCATCAACCATGGTACCATCTTGTTCCCCTTTATGGTTATCTGATAACAAAAATGTAGTTTTTGCGGGATTTTAGTCCTAAAGATACTGGAATCATACTAAAAAATATTGACGCGAAGATTACCTCTCGGTGCCACTATGTACTCATCATCAGAAATGCTGGCCTGTAATGGATTGAAGTACAATGAAAGTTTAGTATGAGATGTACGCAGTACTAAAGAGCACTGGACAGTAATCATTGTGGCAATTTCAGTGCATTTTATGTATGAATGAATCGATAAGGTTATATTTTATCTAAAACGGGTCAAAATAGAAGCATTTAGAGATAAAATTCGAGTCAAATGGTTCAAATTTTGCACCATTTGTGGACGTACACAAACTTTTAGATTTCTTTATTATCAAGTTTATATTACCATTGTAACGATATAGTTTCTGTAATCTAATTTAACAGATGAGTTATCATTAGATAATGAACAAAATAGTCTTTGTAGTTCAACCCAACCCAAGCTATTATAACTTAGTTTGACCGGATACCCACCCACCAGCCCATTTTTCTAGTTTTAATTACTAGATTTGGCACTTCACCTCGCTGTCGGATTCACTATCTCCATCTAGTTGCATTGAATCACCGCCTAAACTCACATTATCATCCTCGCAAGGATCAAGCACACTTTTAACCTGTAACGATCAAGAAACATAACGATTAGTTAACTATACTGAATTATAAATTCTAGCTTGCTATTGCAATCATAACTCCTTACCTTCAAAGCTAGTACAAAATGCTTGCTGTTAACATTGCCAACCTCCATTTTCAAAGGATTTCTAGTCCATGTGTTATGGGTTTCTTCCTCTGTGCACCCTCTGAAGAATGGTGGCTCGTAATCAGCAGGCTGCAAGATAGAAGAAAATTTTTTACATCACTTATCTTTTTTATCATATCAAGGAAACAATGTAGAGACTAAGTCAACGTTATATGGAAATTTACAATCCTGTCATACGATACATATCTACAGAAGTATCTGAATATCTGGTTTCATTGTTCTGGCAGCGATAGACTGATATAATTACAAGTTTAAGATACTTCATTTTTGTTGACATTAACAGAACTTGATAGTATAGGACCATAGGTTACAACATGTAAAAAGAGAAATTAATGCATTTGTTTACTCAATTTCTCCTGTAACAGTAAGCAAAAGTGCAAGCTGCTGAACTTGTATATACAGGTTAATAAATAAACGCAGTTGCTGTCAACTAACAGTGTGCAAAGTTATGGATAAAATAGTTAACAAGATCATACCGTGACATCATCATAATAGAGAAGTTTCATCAAGATGGTGCGCTGAAACAAAAACAAAATAAGCCACATTCAGAGGGGTATCCATATAAAGATTTCAATCATAAGATAGCAAGACTCTGCACATGTCATTACATCAAAAAGTGTCTTACCTCTTCTGGCATCTTATCTAGAGTTCTCATAAGTTGAATCAGTGTACGAACCATCTTACACGCAGAACTCCTGAGATATAAAGTTGTATTAATAACATCAGATCACAATGTCCGAAATTCATGTTTAGATTTAGGAAATAATTAATAGGCCCAGAAACATAGACAGAGGTCAAGCAATTCGTATGGAAATAGTAGTACTTCATTTGAATTGGTGTTATCTCTGTTGTGGCGAACTTGAATTCCCCTTGCTTCTTGCTTCCAATTCGATTGAAATTCATAGAAACCTATTGACTGTCAGAGTTTGAGTAACTGAAAGAAACTGCACGCAATGTGTATATTAGTAAAGCATTTAAACAAATCATACTTCTTAATTTACAGAACCGGTGATGAATTCATGTCAATCAGGAAAACTGAAATAGTGACCGAAATCGCTATCATCTCATTTATATTACAATAATATTTGGGATCTTACAGGCATATTCTTCAATCATTGCCCCGTCTACTGTCTCACACACACAGAACATTAGTGTCTTAAGATATCACGCTGTTTTAATACAAACATGATCCTTGCTCAAATAACACTTACAAACACGCTTATACAACTTAAATACCTCTTTCCAAGCATGCGAACTTAATGTAAAAACGCCAACATCCCACTCACTGTTGGAATGATGGAATCATTAATTTTAATGCTAACAAGCTTAGAGTAATAAGTATCAGGACAAACTCCAAAACCAATAGAATTATATGACCATAATCCATTAGGGAATTTAAAATAAACACATTTTCCAACTATAGGATTCTAAAAAACAGAGAAATATGGGTCGGTTATAATTCAATAAACCTCAAAACATAAAAACCCATTAACAGATTTGTACATTATTATATTCATAAATGAACTAATTAGTTATTAAATGAACCGATATTAAACTATTAATTCATAGATGAACATAGAAACATATATAAACACATGTCTTCAAACTATTACAGCCTACACATACATAATTAGCACAACTTGACATAAACCCAAACAAAAAAATGAATAATCCGAAAATTACCATTTGTGTGTGAGGTTTTAGTTGGAGAATCTGTTAATTAGGTATAGTGATATGGTGGGTATGGTAGTGGTTAGGGTTTTGAGGGTGAAAATGGAGGTCGGCAAAAGGTTTTGTGTGGTTAGGGTTTTTAATTAGGGGATTTGGGTGTTTGGGATTGAGAAAATGAAAGGGATAATGGGTATAGTTGTGTTGTGAGTTTGGGACTAGTGCCCAAAATTTTTTTTTCCCGCTTTTTAAGTCTCCAAAATTTTGTGTTTCCCGCTAGCCGCTAGGTGACAGCTAAAACACTTTTTTTTAGCTTTATAAAATTTAAATATTGCATACTTTGAATCCAGACGTGCTTTTAAAATTAACACCGGTCTCATTCGATAAGTAATCGAGACGTGTTTCTAAAACTAACACCGGTCTCATTTAACTTTTAATAGACCGGTTTTCAAAAGATTAACCGGTCTTGGTTTGTTTCCTGAATCAAGACCGGTTTTCTCGGTAAGAACCGGTCCAGATTATTTTTGGAGGGGTGGATTCCGGGTTTTAGACCCGTTTCTTTAGTATCCGGTCTCCATGTGGGGGTCTTGATGCTTCTTTTTGTAGTAGTGTCAGCTACCAACATTTTTTATTTGTGTAAATAGCACAATCGTGGTCAACATTGGTCAATTTTTTCGGAAACATGCAAATCTTGTTGGAAATACTCAAATCTTGCACTAAACTTGTTTTAATCACTTGTAGTTGCTGTTTATACCTATTACAAGCTGTTTTTTTTAGGAAAATCTTGCCAAGGATACACAAAACACCGGAAATACCTAAATCTTGCCTGAAATGTTAATCCGATTAGTCCCGCCTAAACTGATTACAAGCTACAAAGAGATTGATCGACCGACTACCGATTCGCCATTTTTTGCAACCTTACACCACAGAAAACCCCTCTTCACCCTAAAAAAAATAAAAAAATAAAAAAATAAAAACAAAACAAAACACACACACACACACCCCCAAAAAACACACACACACAAAATCATGCGTTATACTCATAACATTCGCACCTTTAACTCACCTATAGCACTGTACGCGGTGCAGTTTAGCTGTGTTTTATGTGCCAAATTCGCCCTTTAGCTTGCCTATAACTTGTTGCACCGAGCACTCTTAGGATTACATCACCTTTTTACTCTATTATTAAACATGTGCAATAAAACTATCAACATTAAACACAAATATACCTCATAATATAATCACATACACCTACAATTAATTCTCTCTTCACAACCAACATCAAAACTTTGTCTTGTGCACTACCGAGTTCTCAGAAAATGGCAGGGACAACCCGTGTTATAAGATCGGTAACCTATTTAACATTGTGATCGCAAGATCGGATCAAGATTTTTAAATCATAACTACTTATAATGTAAAAATGGTCAAGTGAAAAGTGGAAAACTGAAATTTCAGTCAATGCCCATTTTGCCCTTGTCAATGAATGGAAATCGAATGCTCAATGAATGTCTGGTCAAATGAATGAAACTATTTTAGTTGATATCTCTTTACACAAAAACACACACAAACACGCTCATGTCTTTTACCACCACACAAACACAACCACCATCCAACGCTACCACTACCTGACTCCACCACCACCTGACTCCACCACCACCGGACTCCACCACCACAAAAACCAACACACCATCGAAATCCACCATCCACCATTCCTCCGCCGCCGGAACTGCCATGACCCACGACCACCAAACGGGTTTTTCATTGCTCTCGCTGGACAGCCCACTACCATGCACGATTTTTATTGTTTTTTGAGGTACCCTTTGGAATTTTTAATAGATACATATTTTTTGGTCGAACGATTAATAGATCTATATGATTCGGTAAGTTTTGAGGGTTTTTTTTTCACTTAGATCTATATTTTTTGAAAGGATGATTAATAAATTCCACCATCATCGCTGCCAACCTATGCCGGAATCTATTGCCCCTGCCGCATTTATGCCGGAACTTGTATGGTTTGTATAAAATTTGTTGTTTGAATTTGATTGTATAAACTTTCTTTGTATAAATTTATTTTTGTTAATTTGTTTGAATTTGATGTGAAAAAGTGAAAAGTCAAAGTTTGTGAAATGTTGAAAAACTAATTTGAAAAACTTAAACTATTAATACTAGAAAACTATCCTAACCAATACAACAATCACTAGATAAGATCAAAGAAGAAGAGTGGAACATGAAATATTAGCTTTATTAATCACACACTTACTTTGATACAAACCCTAGACTACTAATGATAAACCCTTAAGAGCACTAAGAGGACCAACCTTCCAAATGAGATGGAAGGAGGTATTTATAGTTAATCATGAGATGGATAGGCTTGGACTTGGGTTGGGCTTATACATGGTCTCATTTCATTACAAACTTAAGTCCAAGCCCTATTGATTAAATTAACTAACTATACAACGACACTATTAATTAGAAATATTACAACGTTAATGACCGTCACTTTTTATAAATCCTAACAATCTCCCCCTAAGGGATGGTCATTCAAATGATGCTCGGAGTGATGTGGTCTTTCGTCTTCATTTCCTTGTGCTTTGTGTGTCGTTGTAGAATAGTCTTTGATCTTGTTCCTTCATGCTATGTGATCTTCAAATAATTGTCTTTGTGGTTGTTCTTGCCTTCGATCAGCATCTTCATATGAAAGTGACGGCGTGACCTCCAACATACTCATGCAACATGATCTTCATACTTATGCCTTCCTCACTTGATACTTGAACTTGTTCTTGACATCTTGATTAGCCTTTTGACTTTGTCTTTACACTTGGTCTTTAACTTGATCCTTTTGTCTTGAACCTTTACACTTGAGCTTTGTTGAGGATGATCTTCATAAGTATGAGTATGCTGAGGTGAAGATGTTTGATATTTGTGATGATGGTTAATGGATGTTTTTAGGTAGCTGCATAGAACCGTTAGTAATAATCATCCAGCGCTTACAGGTTGGGACTTTGAGACTGTTAACAGCATAGTGTGAAGACTTTCTCTAATCCTTCCCCAGTTCGTTTTGAACCGGATACCCCCGAGAGGGCTTACACGGACACACCGAAGTGCAGCCACGATTCAGTGAGTCGCTGGAGATCACCCCACGACTGTAGACCGTTTGAAGCATGTAACCATCAAGATATGAATGGCAAGATCCTTGGATCTCATTAAGACTCTTGTACTCCTTGTGTCCTTTTTGGTGAACACAAGGGTATTCAAATGGAAGTGTTCCTAAGAGATTTTTGATGAATCTCATGGCTCTAGACTCAATTGTACGTTTTGGTTTTAGTAGTCGGAGGCATGGAGCAGAGTGCCACCTTTTCAATATCAACATATCTCGGAGTGAGAGGCCGATAGATTATGTAGTGTTCTCCGTGAGAATGAAACAAATATCTTTTAAGAGATATCTGAGTGGCTAGGAGGGGTGGTCCAGCACGTCACTGGGTCCATGACGTCTTGTCTTCAATATCAGTATCACCTCAATGAATACCGATAGCAGATGTATTGACCCGGTTTCTGCCCTAAGTTTTCATGGAGGGCTATTTCTTTTCACCCTTTCATTAAACTTTTCTTTTTAATTCTTCAACCCCTTCTTTCCCTTTCTCATTTACTCCTTTTTTCAATTTTACCTAAGGACTTCTAATTCTAATCTTTTGGAATTGTCCTTAGGTAGACCCCTCCGGCTCTGGCGGATCATAGGACATAACCTAACCATAATCACCTTATTACTCCATGATTTTCCTAGGTTAGTTGATCACTTGCCATAAAACCTTTGAAAATCTCCCAAAGTGTTTATGGGTAAAACACATTTAATTAACACTTTGAGGGTTTTACATTTTTGAAATACTCCCCCTTCACATGTGCTCATTCATTTTTGATATAAATTTACACATGTTGGGTAGAGTTCGCACATTTGAAATGATCGATTTTCAATGAACATGACCTTTGCGAGACACATTTACATCACTAGTTAGACTAGCTTGAAATTATTACCCGTCCCGGTCATATTCAATGATCATCTCTCGAATTGGTACATTCTACTCAGACAAGTCCTTTGCGAGACACGCTTACATCACTGGAAAACCAGCTTGAAATTATTACCCGTCCTGGACAAGTCTTTTCGATGACGGACATTTAGTTTCGTCAATTCGAGGGTTAAAACTGAGTCTTGAGATTCAATCCACGGTCTTAGATCACATTTTAATCACGTCCTCTCCCCCTCCAAAATAGCATGAAGTGATATTTTTAATATCAATTGATTAAAATGAAACTTTTTGGAGAGAAAGACGGATTTGAGCATGAAATTGGAACATTTTTTCATTTTTTAATTTTATACTCCCCCTTAAATAAAGCATATTGTTAAACATTTGGGTTTAAGAGGGAGTTTTGTATATGAAAATCTTGAGCACAGAATTTGAGAAAGATTTTGAAAAATCTTTTTGAGAAATCTTGATCATGTGCTCAAGGATTTTTTTATTTTGCCGTTAACATTACGAGTCCTGATTTGAAATAATCAGAAGTCATCAATGTAGCTCGGGTTCCGTACTAAAATATACGAAAGCCGTTAGATTAGAAATTTGAGAGACGAGATGTTTTAGAAAACGTTTAAATGAACTCTCGCTCAAGCATCTGTATATGCCCGTATCATTGTTGAATGACATTTCTAGGTACGTACAGAATATCGATTATACGAGAGACATGTCGTGAGAAGAATATTTTTGGTTTTTATATTTTATATTTTTTATGTCTTTTTGAAATTTTATATTTTTATATTTTTCTTTTGTTGGTTTTTCAAATTTTGTATTTTGTTTTTCAAAGATATTTACTTGCGAAACTTTTTGAGATAAATCAAGAAGATTCGAGAAGACTTTCTAACTCTTCGGGAGTTAGGCTTCGCATTCCAATTCGACGAACTAAGTTTTCAAACCGCTCTGTTGGGAGGGCTTTAGTAAATAGATCGGCGAGTTGGTATTCAGTCTTCACGAAAAATAATTCAACAGTACCATTTTCAACGTATTCCTTGATAAAGTGGTAGCGGACTCTAATATGCTTGGTCCTGGAGTGCTGAACTGGATTGCACGAGATGGCTATGGCATTTTTCGAGTCACAATACATAGGTATGCGGTCGAAAGAGTAGCCATAATCTGTGAGTTGTGTCCTCATCCAAAGAACTTGGGCACAACACGCAGATAGAGACACATACTCGGCTTCTGCGGTTGATAATGCCGTACAGTCTTGTTTCCTCGATGACCAGCCTACTAGCTTCTCTCCCAGAAATTGTGCTCCTCCGGATGTACTTTTTGCAGTGACTTGGCAACCAGCATGATCGGCATCTGCAAAGGCTGTTAGTTTGAACTCCGAATCCTTTGGATACCAAAGTCCCATGTTATTGGTTCTTCGAAGGTACCGAAAGATCCGTTTAACCTCTTTGAGGTGAAGTTCGGTAGGCCTTGCCTGAAACCGTGCTAATAAACAGACAGCAAAATATATATCGGGTCGACTAGCAGTTAAGTACATGATAGACCCAATCATGCTCCGATATTTCTTCGGATCAATGGGTTTCCCATATAAGTCAGTACCAATTTTGGGTGAAGTGACCATTGGAGTACCAACAGAGTCACAATTTTCCATTCCATGTTTCTTTAAAATCTCAATTGTATATTTCGCCTGATTAATGAAGATGCCATGATGGGATTGATGGATTTGAAGTCCAAGGAAGAATTTTAATTCGCCCATCATAGATATTTCAAATTTACTTTTCATGAGATTTTCAAAATGTTTTGAATGTTTCGGATTAGTGGACCCAAATATTATGTCGTCCACATAAATCTGAACAATCAAAATGTCATTTTTAAATTTTTTAGTAAACAAGGTTGGGTCAATTGTTCCTTTGGTGAAATTATTATTCAACAAGAAAGATGAGAGTTCGTCGTACCACACCCTTGGGGCTTGTTTCAAACCTTAGATAGTCTTCTTGAGCTTGTAGACGTAGTCCGGATGATCTTTGTCAACAAATCCATCTGGCTGACTCACGTACACCTCTTCCTTTAGAGTTCCATTCAAGAAAGCCGTCTTGATATCCATCTGATAGACCATGATGTTCTTGTGAGCCACGTACGCTAAGAAAATCCTGACCGCTTCAAGTCTAGCTACTGGCGCGAATGACTCCTCAAAATCTATTCCCTCTTCTTGTCTGAATCCCTTGGCCATGAGACGAGCTTTGTTGCGAATGACAGTCATTTCTTCATCCTTTTTGTTCTTCCATATCCACTTAAGATCAATGACGAGTTTGTCAATGGGTCTCGGCACTAAATCCCAAGTGTCATGAAGTTGATATTGGAGAAGTTCTTCCTGCATTGCTTCAATCCATGCATCGTCTGACATTGCTTCCCGAATTTTCTTTGGCGCTTTTAAACTGACTGAGCAGGCAAAGATGCACATATCACAATCGGTGGCGAGTTGTCTTCTCGTCTGTACTGGCCTTGAAGGTTCACCAATAACGTGTTCTATTGGATGGTCTTTAGTCCACTTTAACGTTGAAGGGTACCTTGGATCTAACGAATGCGTGTTTGTTGGTTCATGTAACCGAGAAGAAGATTCAGCAGATTCCGTTGCAAATGGGTTTTCAAATGGTTCTTCTTCTTCTAACACCGCATCGTTTTGTTGGTGTTCTTCTTGAATTGGCGAATCATGGTTTTGCTCATCAATCCTGGGTAGAACAATTTCAATCACTGGAGTTGCTCGAGTAGATGTAGATGATGTAGATGTTGAGGGAGTTGGTGCATCAGCTTCGAATGTTGTAGATGCATCTTGCGGTGGTGGTGGTGGTTGTTGTTGAGCGGGTGCAGCGGAACGTTGTTGTGATGCATTTGTCGAAGCTCCACCATAGTACTCATCGTACATAAACTCGAAGAAGTTATCCAGTTCTTGATTTGTCGGTTTCTCAATGGTGGTTAACTGAGCTCGTTGGGGTGCGAGTCCTGAACTGATATGTCCAGAAGTTTGACTTTGTGGTGCGGGTCCTAATCCGGTATGATTAGAAGCCATCGGGTTAAGCGCGGGTTCTAGAGCGAGTCTCTCAGAAGCCATTTGTGAAATCTCATCAAATTTCACATTCATAGTCTCCATTACTCTTTTAGTTCTTCTATTATACAACCTGAATGCCCTCGAGTTGTCTGAATAACCAATGAAGATACCAATATCACCCTTAGCTTTCAGCTTCCTCAGATCTTCACTGTCGTTCGTAGGATAGCACAACGCGCCAAATACATGAAGGTAAGAGATATCGGGTTTTCTGTTGTTGACTAATTCATAGGGGGTTTTATTGAATCTTGGATGGATTAGGGATCGGTTTTGAGTAAAACAAGCAGTGGAAACAGCATCAGCCAATAAGAATAACGGTGCACTGGAATAAATCAGCATAGTGCGAGCAGCTTCCACAAGAGTTCTGTTTCTTCTTTCAACTACCCCGTTCTGCTGTGGAGTTCTAACAGCTGATGTCTGGTGAGTAATTCCAGTTTCTTCAAAATAAGCTCTTAACTCCTGATTCGTGAATTTCGTGCCATTGTCAGTTCTTACTATCCTAATTGGAGCTTGAATTAAGACTTGAATCCGCTTCAGAAATGTGATAATGATGCCTGGTGCTTCGTCTTTTGACCTCAAAAACCTTACCCATGTATATCTTGAATAATCATCGACAATCACAAGAATATACTTCTTCCCATTGATACTCTCAACTCTCATTGGGCCACATAAGTCCATGTGCAACAGATGTAACTTATCAACCGAACTGGGAACGGTTTTAGGTTTATAAGTTGCCCTTTTGCTTTTGCCTTGCTCACAGGATGGACATAAGTGTTCTTTGGTGTATTTGAATTTAGGGAGACCGGTGACGATGTCGTCTTTGGCAAGCTTTGTAATTGTGTCGAAGTTGAGATGGGAAAGGCGTCTGTGCCACAACCAGGACTTAGTGTCGTCAGCTCTTGTCATAGTGATGACGAGGCCATTTGGTTTATGTCGATAACATAGAGATTGGTGCCACGATTTCCGGTTAAGAGATCATCTCCAATCAAATTCCTAACGAAACATGTATTCCTTCTAAATGCAACCTCTAAATCTGCATCACAAAACTGTCCGACTGAAAACAGGTTGTGTCCCAATCCTTCGACATAGTAAACCCGAGTGATTAGAAAGTTCCCAAACTGTAGATCTCCATAACCCAGAATAGCTGCTACATGATCATTTCCAAACCGAACTGTTCCCATGAACTTCCATACAAAGTTGATCAGCAGCTTCAGATTCCCGGTCATGTGCTTGGAGCAACCCGAGTCGAGGATCCAAAGATAAATTTCAATGACCTGCGTAAAACAGATGATTTTGTATATGAAAACTATTTAACATTTGGTTCCAAGGGGTTAGGTATAACAGGTATATCACACTTAGAGATGGTTTCATTTTGATCTTTTGAAGCTATTTCTAATGTGCCATCCTTAGGTGTAAACATTCTATCCGTTGGTTTCCATGTGCAAAACTTAAGATGGTCCTTAGGTAATAGGCTACTAGTGGTTTTCCTTGATTTTGCGATAAGCCTTTTAATGTATCTAGACCTAGCACTAGTTCCTGAAGGCACATCTTTCTGTTTAGGCACAGCATTCACATTCATATCATTAGAAACAACATCATCACAAATATTTTCAGACAAAGATTTATTTCTCATTAAACAAACAGATTCATTGCAAGCACTTGAAATATTGCCCTTAACATTACATCTAGATGACATATGTTTCTTCTTGGAAAGCGATAAAATCCTAGGGTGTTCTTCTACTTCTCCCGTTTTATTCTTGCTTTCACTCTTAGATGCAGGCGAGACTCTATTCCTTGTATTACCCCTAGGCTTTGGTCTGCTGCTCCTAGAGGTACTTGCTACTCCTGTAGAAGGTAAGGCACACGCATTAGGATTTATCTTGTTGTCCTTTGAATTAGTTTTAGCATTCCTAGTCTCTTTTGGATTATCTTTCACACTTTTGTCTATAGCCCTATATGTTTTAGATGTAGAGGTAGACGCAGTAGTGGTACTAATCCTATAATGGCCAGGTGCTATAACTTTTGGTGTTTCGACAACTGCTTTCCCTTTATCAACACTTGTTGATTTTTCACTTTCCTTAGGTAAGGGTGTTGGAGCACATTCAGAAATTGACATTTTTGGTTTTGCAGCCCTTGTTTCCTCACCCTTCCCTTGTTGACTTTCAAGCTGAGACTTCAAAAGATCAATTTGTTCTTGCATGTTTTTGTAAGAACGCTCATACGATAATTTGTCATACTTGCATTTTTCCTTTTTCCGATCAAGTTGTTTAAAATATGTTATGTTTTCCTTTTCAATTCTAGCAAATGCATTTTCATATTTTTTTAACAATTTCGGAAGTCTCAGCTCGAATTCTTTCATCATCTTCTACAGAATATATTTGGTAAATAATGGACATAATATCAGTCGAGAGAGCTTCTTCAAAGAGTGCGTCATTTTGTTTTTCCAAAACTTTGATTCGTTCAATGTTTTCATTAGCTTCCTTCACCAAGGATTTGTGGTCCTTGACAAATTCGGCTGCTTCTTTCACAATTGCATTCTCAACATGGATTACTCTTGCATGTATTGCAGTTACAATGGGAGTAATTTCTGTTTCGAACATCTTTTTCTGTTCAGTTTGAAAATTAGAAAACAATCGTTGATTTTAACATTTGTTTTGGTTGCCACAACAGTTTGAAGCATTTCAACTCTCTTTTTAAGATCATCCAAAAGTATTCTAGCTTCACTTGTGTAGCAAGTGTTGTTAGAGTACATTTGTTCGATGTTAGAAAGATGTTTTGAAACAACTTTTCTTTTTGCAACAGCCACTGGTTTTTTGAAAAACAATGGTGACTCTTTTTGAACAAGATGAACTCCAGAAAGTTTGTTGAGTTCATTATAGTCAATTGGTTGGATTTCTCTGTTCAATTGTCGCATTTTGTTTCTACTCTCTTTGGAAAGCTCAATCGTTTCATAAGAATCATAACCAGCAGGAGGATCATGTACATCATTTATAATATTACCATTATATAGCACATTCTGTTCTTTCTGAGCTTTCTTGAGATAACAAGGGTTTTCACAACCGAGAGCCATTTTCTTCATTGTATGTAAAATCGGGTTTGGATCGTTAATTAACAAATTAATTGTTTGTGTAGAATGACCCGTTTTTACAAGCAATTCTTCCAACTTTTTAATTGTTGCCTGTTTGTCAAGAATTTCATCAAGAAGTTCATCTTCTCGTTTTGAAAACTTTGCATGCAACTCTTTCTTCTCTTTTTCAAGATCAGAACAAGTTGATTTTTGTTTAGAAAGTTGGTTGGTTAATTCAGAAATTTCCTTGTTTAAAGATTTAATTTTCATTTGTTTTTCTCTTAAAACAGAATCTCTGTAACCAATTTCAAGTTCTGACTGTCGTTTGTGGTTAAATTCAAAAGCTTTTTCGTTCACCTTGTATCTCTCAAGCTCAGCGGTCAATTTTTCATTCGCGGCCTTAACATCGCGATTGACTTGTTTGACCTTTTCAATTTCAATACTACAGTTGTTCAATAATGATTCAAATAAAGCACGTGTTTCCTCTTCAGTCTCAGTATGCTGTGACTCGAAGCCTCCATTAGGATCCATATCTGGAGTAGCCAAATTAGTATTGCTACAACTTGGGGAGTCCATATATGTATCGTAAGTTGGTGTAGGAGTCGCAGGATGCTGTTCATTCTGAGGTGACATTTCAAATATTTCATTATTGTGACATGTAGCATATGGTTGTACCTCAGAGATTTCATTGATATCATAAGCTGGAGGTGCTTCAGAATCCGTATCATATTTAACCTTCTGAAGATTGGCCATGAAAATGCAATTGGCATCGATATCTTCCAAGTCTTCCATATCATCCATCAATGCCATGAAATCATTCTCCTCTGCATTCAACTGAAACCCTGCCTTTTCCTTCTGAGCTAGAAGCACTGCTTTCTGAAGATATTCCAGATCTTTCTTCTTTGGCTTGGTGGGACAGTTCCTTGCCATGTGACCAATTCCATTACAGTTAAAACACTTCAACACATTCCCTTGATTCATATTCCCAACATTTCCAGCTACTGGAGCAGCAACATTTCCAAACTGATTCCCCATATTCTGACCCCTTCTATTTCCAGCAACTTGACCCAACTGATTCTGATTACCCATATACTGACCCATCTGATTGCCTGCATACTGCCCTTGATTACCCATCTGAAACCCTGTAGCATATCCTTGCTGATTCCCATAAACTCCAACCATTTGTCCTTGATTACCCATGTTGAAACTTGGCTGTGCAATCTGCCTGTTGCGAGTGTTCGATGAAATCCTTTGGTTGTTGTTAGTTGGTGTGGAATAGCGTCCTTGGACAACTCTTGATAGAAGGGTGAATGCTTGAGACAAAGAAGACATGTCATCATTAGGATTGTATTCTGGTTCTAGGTATTGTTGTTGTGGAATGACTTCTTGTTGTTGTGGGTAGAATGGTTGTTGTGGAACAAATTGTTGTTGCGGGAAGTTCTGTGTGGGAGATGATGATGATGGTTGTGTATTCACTGTTGTTGGTGTTGGTGCTTGAGCAATCAATGCTAGAGGATCATGTTGTTTGGCTAGCTTCTCTTTCCTTACTTCATCAGCCTCTTTCTGGTTTTGCTTCAAAAAGTCATACAGTTGATCATAGTTCACCTCATGAAGATTCTTTGTTTGGTTAACGATTGTGACATATCATCCCCATTCCTCTGGTAGGTTGTTGATGAACTTGATGTTTTGAACAATTTGCCTTGGAGCCAATTTGTTCCTGATGAGCTCATTCATGATAGTGCAAAACCTTGTGTAGTAGGATTCAATTGGTTCAGCTGGAGTGGATGTGAATTTCTCCCATTCAGTTAGAAGCTTGTTTTCAATGTCTTGTTGACCAATTTCCGTACCATGACAAAGCCTTCGAACTCGTTCCCACATATCATAAGCAGTTTCACAACTGTCGACAACACAAAATATTTCTTGTGGTAAACCGAGTTGAATTAAGTGCATAGCTAAGTCATCTGCTTCTATTTGCTTCCAATCATCTGCAGTGTATTCTTCTTCCTTTTGATCACGAAAGGATGGTGGAATGGGAGGTGTTTGATTTGGATCACCAGCTACTTGAATCTGACGAGGCTTGAATGGACCATTCTTGATGGAGTTAATCAAGAGTTTGCCTTGTCCATTAGGTTTAGTTTTCAAGTATCGAAGCATGCGGCTTGTCCATGGAAGATAACTACCTTTTTCTAGCATTGGAGGACGGTTTTCGGCACCAGCTGCATGGATGTCTTGTTGAGTAGTCATTGTTGTTGTTATCTGGTTAAGATGGTATTGGATCGGTTAAAGAACTAGGACAAGGTTGGTTACGGTTCACAAACTTGATGAAGTTACTTAATGAAGTTACTAGATGAAGTTACTTGATGAAGTTACTAGATGAAGTTACTTGATGAAGTTACTAGATGAAGTTACTTGATGAAGTTACTTGATGAAGTTACTTGATGAAGTTACTAGATGAAGTTACTAGATGAAGTTACTAGATGAAGTGAGTTACTAGATTATTCAAGTTGCTTGCTTAAGTTAAGTAGCTCGATGAATGAAGTAGTTCGACTAGTTACACGATGAAACTAGTTGCTCGACTAGGTTAACAATTGCTCGATCAAACTTACTCGTCTATGTCACACTTTCTCGATCAAACTTGCTCGACGAAGATATTTGCTCGATGAATTTACTCGACTAAGTGACTTCCTCGACTAAGTTACTCGATCAAAGTAGCTCGACTAGGTGAAGTTGTTCAATGAAGTGAGTTCCTCGATCAAGTGAGTTCCTCGACTAATGTAGTTCCTCGACTAAAGTAGTTCCTCGATCAAAGTAGTTCCTCGACTAAACTTACTCGACTAAGTGAGTTCCTCGATCAAGTAGTTCATCGACCTAACTTACTCGACTAAACGTACTCGACTAAAGTAGTTCCTTGATCAAATGTAGTTCCTCGACTGAACTTACACGACTAAGTGAGTTCCTCGACTAAACTACTTGCTTGATCAAGTGAACAGAAGCTTGATCAAGTGAACAGAAGCTTGATCAAGTTGCTCGACTAGATTACTTGCTCGACTAGATTATATAGATGCTCGATCGAGTGAACAAAAATAGTCTAACTCGACTAAGTTGCTCGATCAATGGAGATATTCGAGCAATGTAAAGTTGCTCGATCAAGTCTAACTCGACTAATCTTGCTTTGCTCGATCAATGGAGATACTCGATCAATGTAAAGTAGCTCGATCAAGTCTAACTCAACTAATCTTGCTCGACTATTTTGCTCGACTAAGTTATGTTACTCGATCAACAGCTCGATCACAAGGCAACTCGATCAACAACTCGGATGAACAGTGTAATCTCGGTGTGAACAGTAACCACTCCTAAAAAATTTCTAGATCTTTGATTTTGCTCTTGATACCACTTGTTAATACTAGAAAACTATCCTAACCAATACAACAATCACTAGATAAGATCAAAGAAGAAGAGTGGAACATGAAATATTAGCTTTATTAATCACACACTTACTTTGATACAAACCCTAGACTACTAATGATAAACCCTTAAGAGCACTAAGAGGACCAACCTTCCAAATGAGATGGAAATGAGATGGAAGGAGGTATTTATAGTTAATCATGAGATGGATGGGCTTGGACTTGGGTTGGGCTTATACATGGTCTCATTTCATTACAAACTTAAGTCCAAGCCCTATTGATTAAATTAACTAACTATACAATGACACTCTTAATTAAAAGTATTACAACGTTAATGACCATCACTTTTTATAAATCCTAACATAAACACATGGTTCTATATGAGTTGACTTCATTCGTGATTAAGGAACATTGAAACTGATTTGTGATTGTGAAAAGAAAACAATAATTTTTATTTAGGCAACCGTTTGACAAATAGTTTATGCTTGCTGTGTTTCCTTAAACCACTTAAAATCTTGCATTAACTAGGAAGGGATGATTGATGTGTTTCCTTAAATAAATTAGTTTCATTTAGGCAACCGTTTGACAAATAGTTTATGAGTATTAGAGGTATTAAATCATTTGCACGTTTTATTTTAGTTAATATTGATAAGTTTGTAACGATTTTAATTAGTCCATGTATGATTACGGAATTGATTGAAAAGGGTCATTTGAAAATGGATTGATATATACCGGATATCCTTCTTAAATGCATATCCTTCTTAAACACTCTCTAATTTGATAGGTTCATCATACCGGATATCCTCTCAGTCATCTAATTCATCAAAATCATTTTCTCGAAAACAATTAACAAATAATTCATAAATGGAAAAATAAAAGATCCTATGAATCAACCTTCTTATACGATGTTCGTTTTGATTTATTCTTTTAATAAAGTTTTCGCTGAGATGTAATCATTCTTCTACTCTTGCAGATTCCCCCATGATCTATTGATCCATCCAATTTCTTTATGCTATATGTAGTAACTCATTGTTTGTCACATATATTGCAAGGTAAAATCTTGATTTTTATAATATTTCATTTGAATCTTGATATCAATTTGGTTTTTTTTATGGTTTCTACTTGGTTAATGTGAGGTTACATGCACAGATTCTTGGCATGAGAGAGAACTCAAAGTTTATTTCTTGCTCGATTAGCTTTGGAGGTTTCAGGACAAGTTTTTTACATGTTTAGTTATGATTTCAAGCTTTATTTTTGTTATTCTATCTTATAGTATGTGATTTATTTATTTTCTTTAATCTCCAATAAATGTAATCATGTGGTCAACCGATCTTATATACAATATATATCACTTTCGTATAACATCTCATGTAGTTGAAAAAGTTCAGTGTATTTGTTGTAAGGATTATTCGTGTTTTCAAGATATACTGTTTCTTATTGTGCATCATGGATCCATGGTGACATAGTTTAATATGATAGAATTTTTTATATTTCATTTACAGAAGAGTAAAAAAAGAAAAAGAGATGACAACAAAAAATTGAATATAATCATTCATGATTATTCGAAATTTGATGGCATCTCATGGTGCATAGTGCGTTGTCACAAAAGGTGGACAAAATTTGATAGTATCTCATGACCATTCAAAATTTGATAGTATTCAAGTATAATTGGTTTCCATATCTTTATTATAGACTCCTTATAAAAACAAAATTGCATGTTCTTTGTCACAAAAGCAAGAGTATAAACTAAAAGTGTGGACAAGAGTTATTTACGTCTTAATGTATATTGCCCAATTACCATGACTACAATCTTTTGGATGAAGATATATTGAAGAATTTTCGATTGGAGTTGAACGGAGAAGAAGGTTGGCGGCGTATATTTGGTTCAACCCCATTTATTATTAATATACTAGACGAGTAGCAATGCATAGCAACGGTATTTTATAGCAGCAGATAGTTATAGGGTTATTTTGGTTACACAAAACACTTAAACCAAAATATCATTATAACTATATGTAGCTATAAAATTCCGTTGTTATGCACGAGTACTCGTCTAGTTTTATTAAAATGTAAACTTTTTCAATAGGGGTTGTAGTTTTATGCATTTTTACGTAATATTCCATATGATAGACGAGTTTTTTATGGGTGAGATGTGGGAAAAAAAAAAAAAAAAAAGAAAAAATTAAGTACCACAGTAATAGAAAAATAGATATATTCCAATACGTATAGTTACTTCATAGTTCAATCATTGGTTAAACGATTTTGGTACAAGAGAAATATGATAATATAAGACAAAAGTGGAGATTTTATTCTCGTTAAGCATATTCAAGAAAAGTACCACAAACGAGATATCTTGAAGTTTTAGAAATCAGATAGTTTTTACGAAGGAAAAAATTTCAAACTTGTCATTTTGATGTACATTCAAATTCTTGATATTGAGGGGTTTTTAATTTATCGGACAGGGCAATCAAAATTCATGAGACGGCCGCATATTGCCACATTGTGACAAGAGGGGGCAGTGCCCTCTACGATTGAACAAAAACTTCAGCATTTTTTTTTTTTTTTTTTTTTTTTTTTGAGAAAAAAATACTGCGGCAGCATTTAAGCTAAGTTTTCTTGCTATTTAGGCCCATTATTCACCTTGCCGTCGACCCAAATCTCAAGTTGCCCAATCTTTAATTTGTTCAACATACATAAAGCCATTTAACTCTCATCAGATTACACATAAACCTTTTAATTTTGGTGCAGTTTTTGATCGAGTTATATTAATTGTCTTTATTTATTATTATTATTATTATTATTTTGTTCAATATATTTATGTTAGAGTTTATGGATTATTTATTAATATTTGTATGTCCGGTTTCGAACCCGAGACTTCGGGATTGCACACATTACGTATGAGTCTCAATGTATTAATAATTAATATAATGATTTATGATTAATTATTAAGTCACAAATATTTATATGATCGAACTAGAAAAGAGGAGGGGGTTGAGTGTCAATTTATGAAACTTGAGGAGGTGTTAGACTTAAACTTGGTGAGCAAGTTTGGAGTGTATATAAACCCCTCAATAGCTTCATAATGGTCGACAATTTTTTATCCCTAACCGAGCTTCATATAATCGGTTGATAACAATTTATAATCCCTATCCGATTGACTTTTCAGTCAATTCTCTTTTCACCCACACATTATCAAACACGTACAGAAAGTAAATGGTGTAATGATATAATATCATGCATGTGCATGTATTATTATATACTTGTACTTTGCATGGATATGAATATGCATTATAATCAGTTTACTTCTTTATTTGTACGCACTGTGATGTATTCGGGATTCGATCATATATTATCAAGAACATCAAACCCTAGGTGTTGTGATGTTTTATTTGTGATACATGAACCTAGCTTTTCACATTGAGACGCTAGTAATACGTGTGTACAAGAACGAGTGACAAGCTTACTTTAGCTTGTGATCTTGGAAGTGTTACTTACCCTTGTCGATCCATCCTAAAACCCTATTAGGGTTTATATTGTTCTTGGAGCACGTGATTCCTTGTTCTTGCTAGGAATCGAAAAGGTACGCGTCTATTTAAATTTATGTTAATTAATTATATGTTATGTAGATCTTTCCGCTGCGCATACTTGTGATGTTTATGTGTTTATAGATTTGTATGATTCACATATTCCAACAATGGCATCATGAGCCGCGTTTTTTAACATGTAATTGATTACATAAAACCTTAAAAATTGAATCTTTAATTAGATACATGCAAATTAATAAATCTAGGGTTTATATTTTTTGTAAACCTAAATTAGGTCGATACCTAATAAAAAGATTTAGGGGTTTTGGTTTTTGTAGAAAACTTGTAGAAAACCCTAGGATTGCATGCAATTTTTAGGGATTAACTAATGAGTACCTTATGTGATGTCATTAATTAATTAATTAGATTGCGTACTATATAGGCTTGTAAATATGTGTAACATGATTTTAAGTGCTATATGGGATCCATGACAAAATCTTGCATATTTTGTCATGGAATGATTTGTTGTCAATGTGCCACATGATTTTAAGATAGATCTTAAATTAGGGAAGACCCTAATATATTAATTAAAATTGGTTATGTGCAATGTGGTATCTAATTGATCAAAACTTACGCGGCCAAATTTTTTTGGCGTCTGTGGTCCATTGGGTACAATGAGCTCGAAAACCAATGGGAGTTTTATTGATTAGATACATTAAAATTCACATAGATAATTAATAAGATTTATCAAAAAGGTTTGCATGTGGCTATATGATATTGCTAATGATCATATACGTGTTATTAAGTGTTTATTTATTTTTTGAATTACTTGTTCTTTGTATGTTTAATTATGATGGATTGTAACAACAAAGAGGGTAATTTTTCAAATAAATATAAATGAACCTAATAACTATGAAACCTTTGTAGTAAACCATTTAATTGCCAAGTCTTATGTGCCGACAGTGGTTCGCTTCGCACGGTAATTTGCTCCCAGGCGAGACTAGCAATAATAAATTTACTACATTAATTGTTTTAGCAAGAAAATCATAATTTTTTAGTTGATTGATTGCGACTGTACTAAGTGGTCGAAGCGGCGGACCTATTATTGACAAACTATAAAGTGGGTTTAAGGTTGGCTCACATTAAATTGTGACCTTAAAGGGGCACGGTTTTAACCAGCTTCGGCGGCTGTCGTCCCTCCGCTCGCCTGTGCGTCAATAATAGACTTACCAAGTACACCACGATAAATACGAAGCATCTTAAGGCAATGTTGTAATTTATTCAACGCCTCAATTAAAAGATTTGATGATTTGAGCTACAAATGAGTAAACGGTTTTGTTTTTGAAAACATATATGATACAAAGATGAATGCATGACATCTTTGTACATATTTTTTGATTTAACACATCAAAATTTTTTTACCCTGATAAATTTAAGTAATATGCCACCCAACTACAAAAAGAAACACCTAAGGTTTCATCCTACATCACTAGCAGCCAAAGCTGAATGTTGATGTTCAAAGGGTGGTCATCTAAGGGTAAATTGAGTACTTTATTGCTAGCAGCCAAAGCTGAATGCAATAAACCGACGTCAATTTACTGTTTCTTAAGTTGGTTAAACTTAATTGGGCACTTTCATTACTAGCAGCCAAAGCTGATGTAATGGAACGGCGCCAAGGCATAAAGATTTGGGGATGAAACATGTTTACATTTTGCAACTGATGTTGGCAATATAATGTAAGTCCCATGATTCTAGGAATTGCAATTGTATATTGGCAATTGAGTGCAGCTCTACCTTATTGAGTACTTTCATTGCTAGCAGCCAAAGCTGATGTGATGAAACGACGTCAATTTGGATCCTAATTTTCAATGAAAATTAAATGGTGAAATTTTATTTACCGTGGGTGTTTAATTTTCTTGAAAAGTTATTATCAATAATACTAAATTGAATTTTGAAAATTCTTTTAAAGTATTTAATGCAACGTTAAAACCGTAAACATGGGATATTCTTTTAGTAGTAAATTGATCTACACCCGTAGGGGTTTTGGATAGAGTCAATTTTTGCTGAAAAGAATAAACCGAGTCCACTTTCCGTGTGAAGAGTGAGACTTAATCCTATTCCTTTTCATGAATGAGAAAGGTATAATAGGAAAATTAGAATTGTCTAAATTCTAAGAAATAACTCATGGCGAATTTTGTAGAAATTGAATGTTTAAGAGTTATTCAAATTAGAAACTAGACTAATTACCGCATAATTGGTAAAAGGCTAACTAGAATAGTTGATCTAGTTGTTATGCTTTAACCATTCAAGGTGCTACATACCATGATGGGGATGGTAGACCTAATTAAGGAAGAAATTGCATACCCAATTCTTTCAAGTTAATTGCATTGATGGATATTCCATCATTTACAAAGTAGAATACATTCCTTGAGTACCTTAGTAGTATTACGTAAGGAATTCATCAAGGGTGTAGGAAAGTAAACAGCACGCTATTTGCTTTTACTGGTAATGCAACACTTACAATGTTGTCAAAGCCAATGGGAGCATAGTGCTGAAATTACTGAATAATGAGTTCATGCAGTGATCTTAAATTCAGTGGGAGCTACAAGTCTTGGTAGTTACCCGGATTATCTCTAGAATTTCTTGAGATGATTACTTTCCAATTATAGACACTTGTGGTATTAAGGATAGTCGTGTACGTTTTCTTACTAGACGAGGTGATTCTATATCTACTTATATCTATGACACAATCATATTGATCAAATAAGCAAACTATTGACGTGTTGTTTATTCGATACGTGATGTTGTTCCATGCACAAGTGGGAGAAATCTTATTGTGTGCAAGCAACAACATAAAGGAATATGATTCAGGGTTCTCTTGACTGTAAGGTAAGAGATCAATGTTCTAATGTGTTTTATACACATTCTAATTTATAGAACACTTGGAGTTAATATCTACTTTCATTACTAGATATTAATGACAAGGTAAATTACATACTTTCATCATTGCAGCCTCGGCTAAAATAATGAAACTATGTTAATTTACAAGTTTCTAAAAATTAGATAATTATTAGAACAAGTGTCAATATGATAATAAGACTACTTCAAATGTAAATATTTATGTATTGTTGTAATGACATAAATAAATGAAGTAATCTTATACTACTTCATATTTAGATGTTTATGTATTCTTGGAATGACATAAATATATGAAGTAAATAAATTAACTTGAAATAAATATTGAAACCAAGTTGTGGGTTTCATAATTACTTTAGTTATGCATATTTATATTTTAGTATAAAGATATAAATATGAAGTCTTTTGATTGCTATAAGACTTATACTAAAGTAAGACGTTAACTTGTTATGTTTTATTAAGACATATACAAGAAGTCATGGAGTTTATCAATGACTTACAACGTACATTGGGATTATAACAGTTTATGTCTTTTTGGTAAGACATAGAAATTAAGTGGCTTGGGCTAAAAGGCACTTATGTTATAAAGCATGCAATTGGCTTGGAAAATCTATTGTATCATTAAATTGACTTAGTTGGTAAATAGGTAAGCTAAAACGAAATATATTTATCTCACATATTGTAAGATTGACTTACAATATCAATCCTGATGAAATACATAAGTTTATGGTATGTTCAATTAGGAAAAATCAAACTCTTGATACATTGTTTGATTTGAGATAACTATATCCTATATTCTTCCTTAAAGATATAAAGGTTAGAAAATTGAGTATGTATTGGATATACTCAATTAGACTCCAACCTAGAAGATTAATAAGACACCATTTAATATGGAATGTGACGAATCACATTAAGTCTTAAAATTGATGTTCAGAATTTGTTAAACTACTTGTTGGGTAGGTTAATTAACAAATTAATGTTAGGAACTGTCAATATGTATTTGTAAAAGTCCCAAAAGAGAACAAGTTTTGTGTTGCTCTATTTGCTAAGCATTTATAGGTAATCTATAAATTGCAAAAGGCGAGTGGGAGTTTTATCTTCAAAAGATAAAAATTACAAGATACATAATCTTCTAAATACACTAGCAAAATCATAATGAGAATTTAACATGTTAGTGTTAAATCTCAAGATGATGGAATTCTTATTCATAGATCCGTATGGGTATCTCAAATATTTGTAGAATATGTTGAGGGTTATGAGTTACAGGATAGTGATATGCCTGTTAATAAATTGCAAATGTTATTTGGCAAATTACTCATACTATGAATAATTAGATGCAGTCCAAAAGATAACTAGTTTGGAAACGTAGTTAATCTTGAACTCTATAGTTACACTATAGAATGGAAATGAATTTCTAAAATGGAAATGAAAATCCTAAAGATCTAAATTCTTGTGTAGAAATTATAATGGACAAATTTGTATACATATTTAATATGTGAAAAGATTATCAATCACAATTAAGCAATTAAATGTGATTGAAATTCTTTCTAAGCACATTAAATATATAAAGATTATGATTGTCATTGTTAGTTTCATTTATATGAAATTAATAATGGAATGTCAAAACTCTTTCTTTAATAATTACTTGAGCGAGGACGAAAAGTAATTGAAAGGAGTGTTTGAATTCAAATAATCTTTAGTAGTATGCAAAATGCAAATCATTCGTGAATGGATTAATGCATGCATCTAGGAGATATACTTATTTTTAGTTATTAAATCTAGTTTTGATTTATAATTAAAATTAAGATATTTCTTAATATTCCTGAAAGCTAGTGGGAGTGATATATTTATTTTCTTATTTCATATATGTTATATAACATATGGGAAGTAACAATCCATTAACATTAACATTATATGTTAAGACTAAGTTTGGAATGAAACTTCACATGGAAATTTAGGAAATAAAACCTTGAACATTGTGTTTATTGATTATAAACATAAGCGGTAAAATAACTGATTCTAAAAGAACATGATATTCTATTAGAAGATCTAGATAGAAACATATCTTGAAAAAGATATGACATGAATAAATCTAAGGCTGACGAAATGATTATTCATGTACATCATGTTGCTTGTTGTATCATGCTTGAATGAAAGATGATTGACAACATTAATATCTAATTATAAATTATTAGATAGCTAAGTGTAATGGATATGGTTTAGAATTTACATCCTCAACCTGGATTTGCTCCAAAATTCTAAATTAGAACCATATAGCATATTGTTGCATGATTGATATAGTTGACAAATCTTGATAGATTTGGAGATATCAAAACATTACACGATGAATGTTAAAGTTTACGGAACTTTAAAAGAGCATATTGTTGTTTGATACAATGATGCTAGTAAGATTGAGATGACACTCAATACTAGTCATGGTGGGAGCTCATCCTTATTAGGAGACCATGTATACTAGTTATGCTCAATATGAGCACAGTTGCATTATACATAAAGAATTAGAATACTTTAACTACAAGGTTTGGTAGTTTAATTGTCATAAATTCGTGCATGAGGATGTCACACATTTTATGAAGTATGTGGCAATATCTAGATAGATGAATGCACACATACAAGAATTTCATTATTGAAATAAGTATTCTCAAAATTCCGATAGATCAGCATTAGATGTTTTATGCCTTGTCAGCAAGTATGTGGAACATGACTTGTGGCATAATTCACTAATGAGAAATATCATGCTTTGATCTAGTTAGTATTTGGATAAGGGACGTGTAAACAATTATTATTTTAATGAAATAAAGTGCGGATAACGTTTATTCTCATTATTAATATTTGTGTCCTATATTTGCATGTTTAAATCCATGAATAACTAATGTTATTCTAAATAGTCCGTTGTCGATCAATAATATGGGAATATTATTGAACTAAGACAAATATGAGGATTGGTAGAATGTACTGTAAGGTTGAGACACCAATGTCACATGATATTCAATATTGGATAAATTGAATATAGGACTTATCCCAACTACATGATTATACTTTATGGATCGTCTTCATTAAGTAAATCATGAATATTTATCCTCAGACTTGAGATACCAGGTGACTGCCGAGGATGTAGCTCATTTTCTGTAAGGTAGTCTAACGCTATCCGTAAAAGGTAGTTATAAGGGCTATTTTCGGAGGTGATGCAAAGTTCGAGGGTCACGCTCGTAGTCAATAAAGGATTTGTTCCTTCAAATTTGTTTTGAAGTATAATACTGCTGGGCCCCTCGTAGGATTGACAAGATGTTTGTACGGCCGTACTCAAAGTCTATCTGGAAGACGTTCAGATGTTTTGGTAATCTTGATCAATTATTAATAACGAGAAACATAATAGTTAATTATGGAATGACCAAGATCCATATCCATATTAACACGGTATTAGTAACAAAAGGATAAGTATGATGATTAATTTCATCACGTGGTTTTTTTTTCTTCCAGGAGAACCACAACTCGGATCGAGCTAGGGGCATTGGGAAGGTTAAGCTAGACTGACCCATGTCATTACTATATTAATGAATATCCAAGTGGGAGCTGTTAGAGTTTATGGATTATTTATTAATATTTGTATGTCCGGTTTCGAACCCGAGACTTCGGGATTGCACACATTACGTATGAGTCTCAATGTATTAATAATTAATATAATGATTTATGATTAATTATTAAGTCACAAATATATATATGATCGAACTAGAAAAGAGGAGGGGGTTGAGTGTCAATTTATGAAAATTGATGAGGTGTTAGACTTAAACTTGGTGAGCAAGTTTGGAGTGTATATAAACCCCTCAATAGCTTCATAATGGTCGACAATTTTTTATCCCTAACCGAGCTTCATATAATCGGTTGATAACAATTTATAATCCCTATCCGATTGACTTTTCAGTCAATTCTCTTTTCACCCACACATTATCAAACACGTACAGAAAGTAAATGGTGTAATGATATAATATCATGCATGTGCATGTATTATTATATACTTGTACTTTGCATGGATATGAATATGCATTATAATCAGTTTACTTCTTTATTTGTACGCACTGTGATGTATTCGGGATTCGATCATATATTATCAAGAACATCAAACCTTAGGTGTTGTGATGTTTTATTTGTGATACATGAACCTAGCTTTTCACATTGAGACGCTAGTAATACGTGTGTACAAGAACGAGTGACAAGCTTACTTTAGCTTGTGATCTTGGAAGTGTTACTTACCCTTGTCGATCCATCCTAAAACTCTATTAGGGTTTATATTGTTCTTGGAGCACGTGATTCCTTGTTCTTGCTAGGAATCGAAAAGGTACGCGTCTATTTAAATTTATGTTAATTAATTATATGTTATGTAGATCTTTCCGCTGCGCATACTTGTGATGTTTATGTGTTTATAGATTTGTATGATTCACATATTCCAATATATTTATACTGTTTTTTGTTGTTTCATTTTGGTAATTAAGCTTTTATTGCTGCGACGTTTGTGAAAGTATTTGTTTTTTGCTCCCGATGCTCGAAATTCCTGGCTCCACCACTGTGTGTATAAATAGTAGATAGTAGAAGTACATGAAATTTTGTGACCTTGCATGTCAAGCGGTGGCCTTGCATGTTTAATGGCGCGCACCACCCGCACAGCCACACTCCCCTAGAGAAGGGCCTGAGTTCAATGTAACATGTAGTGATCTTTCATAACATTTTCCTAATAATTGTATGATTAATTTCTCCTGTATGTGTACACATATAAAAGAAATAGATTTGTTCTAATGTTGAACAAACACTTGTAGGTGAAAAGAATCACATCCATCATCAAAAAGTGGAAAAGTTTGTCTTCCTCACATGTAACGCCACGTTCTGGACATTGTAGAGATTACGAAACTTAGGGGTCGATACCATATTTCCTTAAAACTGCGATATTTTAGGTTCATGCGAAAAACCATTCACCCGTTCAACTAAACGTGTTCTTTGAATATAATGGCCATACCCGTTCAACTTTATCAGGTCCATGCGAAAGTTACACTGCACACACAATATTCAAAGGTGTGTTTTTACCAAATAAATTAAATGGTGGTCTACCAAACATTAATACGCAGCCATGGCCTATGTCCATATGTGAATATTAGATTAGATGTTGCCCCGCAATTTTGTCTGCGGAAACTAATTAGTCAATGCGTTGATTTGTCTTGATCTTCAAAGAGTCTTGATTTCAAAATTTTATTAACCTCTCAAATGATGGACACGTTACGTTGTGGTTAAGGAGAGAAATTAGGAATACCCAAGGCCTACGATTTCCACCAATATGTAAAATTCCACAAGTCTATCAAGTTACAGTCGATGTCAAGTGGCAACGACCACATCGCATGTGTATTTCACAACTTGTGCACAAAAGAAATAGGTAATTCAATTGTTAAAATGCGACCAGATAATTAAATTTCGTAGCAAAGAAAAGAATGATAACAATTTATATATTTTCTACCAAACGATATACATTTAGAATGATAACAATTTCATTCGTCAACATTTTTGTTTGAGTTGTTCTCAGTTATATGAATACGTATCACGTTACCTTGCCGTTTATGGAACCTATTCCTACCTGTGTTTGTGTTTCGATATATAGATAATGCTACAAATTAAACATAACTGATTTTTAGTTATAACTTATAACCGTGATCTTCTTTTGTTTTCATATAAATGTTACTTAAAAGTTACGTATAAGGAATTTTGGCTAACCAAGAATCTGGCTCGAAAACTCAACATGCAAGTCTTCACTCTTCATCATGCATGCACGGCGCACTTAGGTCGAGGAAGTCCGAGAGCTGTTCAAGCTTGGCAAGAAATACTCGAATACAATACCCGAACTAGTCTTTATAAACAAACTTTTCAATCATATGCAAACTTTATATTCATTTAGCATTATTAACTCAAATATATAAAGAGTACGTACAATGAGACTCTGACCACAAGAAAACGAAAGCACAAGTAGACTTTAATGCAGTCGACAAGTAGACTTTAATGCACAAGGAGACGTTAATAGAATAGTAGTCGAGTAAAATATCACCAAGAAACAATAGTCGACTTTAATGCTGTCGACAAAAAAGAAACCGAGCAAACAAACACTCGAGCTCTAGTCCACTAGAAAAAGAGAATTGAAAAAAAGAAAATGTAAATTCGTGATCGGACCTTATTTTTGGCTCGATAACATGTTACGAATAATATCGATTGATAATTGTGTTTACATGAGACCCAATACAAATACTATTGTAACACAAATACAAGTACACTAACAACAAATACCCGAATATTATACTCGAACTAGTCTTTATAAACAAACTCATCAATCATAAGCAAACTTTATATTCATTAGCATAATTAACTCAAATATATAGAGTACGTACGATGATAACCTGACCACAAGTAAGAAAAACTAAACAATAAAATCCAAGTGTGACATCATTTGCAAATTCTATTTGTATACATTGAAATATGCATCTAACACTTATGCCTCAAAAACCTCCGTAAAAGCTAAAAAGATGAGCTCTTTATAAGTCAGAGCTCGGTTTGCTATATATTTCAACCTTGTGTTTCATTATTGAGCTCGACTTAAACTCGATAAAAATCAACCCAAACAATCTCGATTAACTAAATAAAAGCTTGTCTTGTTTGGGTAAAGGGTATTCCACCCGGTAAAATATATTACTCCAAAAAAACATTTAAGTGCAATGGAATGTGGCTGAGGTACCGCATTAACCGCAAGCAATCGCTTGACACAACACTAAATCATTTATGACATGCCATAAATGACAACTAGCTACAACTAACTAGACCACAAAACCAAAACCAACATAAAAAAGATACAATTTATGCAAAAAAAATATAAAACAACCTAGTTAAAACAAAAATCTCGAATTACAGCAGCCTTTAATTGTGCAGGAGAGAGGCCAAAATCATCATCATCATAATTGTTGCCGTCACCCATATCCGCTTTTCATTGCTTATAAAGACTCTGCTCCTTACCTCCACTTCCAGAATACAATTTCCCAATGTGATCATCAAAAACTTCATCATCATCGCTGTCAGAAATTATCACATTGCCCACCTTAAAGAATGGGTTACCTACCTTAGTTGAAGTATCAACCTTTTTAAGTGGTTTACCATCATCATCCACAAGAGTAACTTTCCCTTCAATAATTAGCTTTTCAAGCTTCCCAATTTTCTCAACAATAGGAGTAGTACTAGTGCTTCCATAATCACCCACAGCAGAAGTACAAGGAGAGGAGGCTTATTAGCAGTAGCCTGCTCATTCTCCTTACTATTCGGAGGAAAACCATCAACACCCTCATAACCCAACGAATTCAAAACATCAATAGGATTGGAAGAGTTAGTGTTCGTACCCAATTTATCATTAGAAGAAGAAGTCTCTTTTTGAACCTTAGGATCCGAACCTTGCTTGGTAACTGCCGCTGATATAGGTCTCCAAAACTTAGGTTTCGGCTTGTTAAGCCTAACACCACCAACACCACCAATGGGCCGAGATTAAGACGAATCAGCCACACTCTTCCCTTTATTCTTTCGACTTCTTGCCTCAATGAAGCCCTTTTCATGATTATCCACCGGATTAGACACCTTGGCTGCCACATTAATGTCCTTTCGAACAGTCTCCTTGACACATTTAGGACAATCAAAAAAGCATGCCCAAATGATTTACAATCAATACAATGAGGAGGCTTCCATTCATAATCGACGTTAATAATTTCCGTAGTAAAACCATTACCTTCTTCATTCGGAATAGCCATTGTAACTTGGCTCTTCAATTCATAATCCGCGCTTAATTCAACTAAGGCACGAGCAAAACTAATACGACCACATGACTCAACGAACATAGAACTTGTGAATGCATCTAACATAATAGGTTTTCCTACTTGCGTAGCAATCAAGCTCAAACCATCCCTTGAATAAGCAACCAACGGAACTTTATGCAGTTTAATCCAAACCGGTACCTTGTTAACATCGTTCCTATTAAGGGATAAAGTAGGAGTCCATTTATTAAGAACAATAGGCGAGTTACGAATTAAACAAGGGCCACGCTCCAAAACATGATGCACACCATCCTTGGTAGTAAACTTAAAAAGATAAACTCCATCACCATTTTTCATAAGCTTTTGAAAATCGAACTTTCCCTAAGTATTAGTAACATGACTTCGCACATTAGGGAAAGCGATTGTCTTACCAAGGAAGTATCCAACCAAAGTATTTTCATACCGACAAAGTATCTTCTCCATAGCAGCCCTAGGAAGCATCGTATCATGGGATTCTACCCGCTCCTCATTAACCAAAGACCTGAAATTCACCTTCGAAAGAGTACGAGTAGCATTGAGAATATTGGCAAATGAAGTACATTTAGTTTGATTCTTACCAACCTCAGGTGTAGCCCCATGACTTGTAGAAGCATGCTCCATGTTACCAGCTTCCTGCGTATGTGTTGTGCACTTCCCATTATCACTAACAACTTGCTCCTCATGTGAACTAGCAGATTGTGAATCGCCAGACTTACCACCATCTTTTTTCTTAAAATAATGGACATAAACTATTTTTTTAGTTGTAAATCCTCGTTTTCCAATTTTGTCATTACACGACATATATAGTGATAATAATAACCCTGAGTTTTTCCTTGTACAGGTTGATTCCTATCACATAGTAATAAACTTAAAATAACATTATACTTTTCGCCACAACAAGTCGTGGTTAAAAGTATAATATTATTTTAATAGCCGGTTTTCATTATATTGTTTCTAAAAGTTTTAGCCACAACCGTCGTGGCTAAAGGTGGTTGACTTTTCGTGGCAAAAAGTGGTCGTGGCTGAAGGTTTGACGTAGTCGTTTCTAAAAGTCCCGATTCTCGTAGTTATGAATGTAGAAATCAAAGCGGGAATACTGAAAACGTATTATCAGATTCAATGAATTACATAGAGTACATTACATTAAATAGGCAAACAACAAAACCTAACCCTAATTACTAGATGGGACTAAACCAACGGGTCGGGCTAGTGGGCCTTATTAGCTACCATTTCCCCTCAAACTCCCAATGCTGAATTGAGAGTTTGACAAGAAAACTTCGAAATCAGACGGACAGATGCAGATTGTAGATCCAGGCAAACATCAGCAGAAAAATACAAATTTAGGGGCAGAGAGATCCGAACAGAGGTAGACGAAGAGCAGATTCAGGCAGACAGCAGCAGACAGATAGAGATTCAACAGCAGAGAGATCTGAACAGAGGTAGACGAAGAGCAGATTCAGGCAAATAGCAGACAGATTCAAATAAAACCAGGCGGAACTACCACATGTGAAATTAGACAGATGCAGACCAGAACAAGTTGTTGATGTCGAGATGCAACACATAACTACTGAAGACATAGTCGAATTAATTAAGACTGTATCATCACTATTACATCATCAATAATCCAATATAACCCAAACAAAAATAACAGTGATTACCAAATACCGATGCCGATACCAATACTAATACAAATACCAAACCAAACCAAAAACTATTAAACTCTCATCACCAAACAAAACCAAAAACCATTCAAAACCGTACAAATCCGAAAGTCAAACAAACAAGAAATAACTTCGAATACCAATTAACCAGATTGCAAAATATTCACAAACATATAAACTCACCAATATCAGTTAACGATTCCCAACATCTTCAAGGTCTAGTCATCAAACTTAGACAAATTAAATAAGATTTAATATAACTGGATCAATCCTTAAATTCCATACCAATATGTATTATAACTATTAAAAATTCTACCGACCCATAATGTCTACCATCCAATCAAATTCAAGCAACTTACTAATACCAAAAATCTCACAACGTGAGCTTCTTTCTATTTTCTATCGCCGTCAATGGTAGACGTCGGTAACAAAGATCAATGAAACTAACAATTTTTTTTTTCTTTTTTCTTTTTCTTCTTCTTTTTCATTTTTGACCTAGCTTTTCATACCATGTAGAAATCAAGAGAATACTGAAAATATAATATTCAGATTCAACTAATAACTATAAAGATTACAAAACATCAAATAGAAAAAGACAAATACGAAACCCTAACTATTAAACGGGTCTAAACAAATGTGCCGGGCCAATAGGCCTTATTAGCTAACAGTGACAGGTTTAAAGTTAAACTGACATGTTTCGACCCATTGTTTCAAGAGGGTGTATGCATTAACTTATTTCAAAGTACATATGCTTTCTAACTTAATAGCTTAATAAGACCTCTCAAAAAAGCACCTCCTTCCTGGCGTTTATAAATGGGCTTATTTAGCTCAGAAAAGCTACTAAAGCTAAAAATTGTATGGGGCAAATTGCTTAAATAGCAAGATATATACTATACATGTTTCATTGATTATAATAGCAGACTGCAAAAATGAACAAAAGTCACGTACTTGCATTTTATTACCAATCATAGCAACATAAGCTATAAAAAGGTTGGCATTACTGGCAAAAAAACAAGTTAAAATAAAAGTATATTGCTCTTCTAAACAACTAACCAATCAATATTCAGAAAAGAATAATACAGTAGATAATTAGAATTTAGGACACATGATGCATGCATGAGACTTATGTGCATAGATAGTTCCATTAGACCAGGCGTGATACAGCTAGATTGAAGACTGGGTCATCATTGTTACGGAGCCCCACTGAAGACGCGTCTAACATGGCAAATTTGCAAGACTCGGTCAATGCCAAGACCGAGTCGTGTAGTGTATGCGTTTTGTGCTTTCGTGTGTGGTTTGGTGGGGTATATTTGTGTTTAAGGGAGGGTATGTTTTGGTGGTGAAATTGGTTGTCTTATACACTAAGCTAGTGGTGAAGTTGGTTGTAGAGAAAAAAAGCTGATGTGTCGCTGAAGTGACGGTCACAATATAAGCATCTTAAAAACGAAGATGGCTAAGATGCGTAGATAGATATAAATTTAGCAAAAAATAGTTAAAATCAAAGTCTATACATCAAAACAATAGTGGCACTAAATTAGTGACACTATTTTAATCGGAGTTTTATAAAATAAAAAAACTAACAATATAAACTAAGTATTCTGTCATACGTAATACTAGTAATGTTTAAGAAGAAAAACAAGGGTTCTTAGCATGGACGGGGGAGGGGGTGGTTTGCATGTGCTAAGACTAGTGGCGGATCTTGAAGGAAATTGTGGAGGGGGCCGGCTTAATAATCGGGGGGGCCGGCTTGATAAATATAAATTTTTTCGGACGAAATACGGATAAATTAACATTACGGAGCGAAAAAAACGGGGGGGGGGGGGGGGGGGGGGGGGGGGGGCGGGCTTCCCCGGGCCCCAACATAGATCCGCCCCTGGCTAAGACCCCTCCAAGAAGCCTATCTATTGTATTAAGGTAGCAAATATAACTAACTAGGTTATTAACCCGTGAAATTCACGGGAGTAAATTTATAAACCGTTGAATAACGTTTATATAAGAGATCGATTTGTGATATTATGTGAATAAATGATATGTTCTATGTATGAATAGAAAATATTAATGTTATATTATGATATAAATAAAATTTTGAAACACTATAAAAGGCATTTAATTTTTGTTGGTATGTAATATTCATGCTACATTATGATACAAATAAATAAATAACGTGTACCATAAAAAATAAACAATGTATCCTTTTACCCAAAAAAAATAAACAATATATCCTTTTACCATAAAAAATAAACAATAAACACTTTTGCCAGGGTGATTTAACCCTTTTGCCCAAAAAAAATAAAAAAATAAACAATATATCAAGCCTTATTAGTTAACATATATCCTCCAATGTTTCATATTCTTGCATAAGCTATTTGTGTTATCATATTAATATGGAGGTTTCATCTCGCCAGGAGCCGCACGCGGCTGCCCACTATTTACCCCCTGACCTCAAGCTGAACATAATTGGACCCACTGCAGCATTCACGTCAAACGCAGTAGAAGCATTATATAACAGACTACATATAACCATCAATACCATCTGGAATACGTATGCTGTTAAACTACATTCTTAGGTGTTATTGTTTTGCCATACTCCTAGACTCGAGTATATTGCACCTAAATCTATTTCGAGTACGTTACAGGAGGTGTTGTTTAAGCTTATTTAGTTTATGGGCTTATGGAGTTTTGAAATACTAATAAGGTCACAATTTTGGGCTTATGAGCTTATCCCGATTATAGCTTATCGAAGTTCATAAGTATTCACTATGTATATTCGGACAAATTTCTCAAATGCGCTCTAAACTAACAAAGGCTCTTAAAGTTTCAATAACTAATGGGCAGTACCCCAATTAGCTCGAACCCCAAAATATTATAATAAAACAACTAAAGATGTGTAAGAAGTTACCGATTATTGGAATTAAAGCAGTTCTATAAAACGAATCCCAAACTCCCCAATGATTGGATAATCACTTACAAAACGCAACGCTAAATAGTGACATACCACAAAATTTAAAACCAAATACAAAAAAGGTAAATTGAAATAATAAAAGCAAGTACCTTTCATTAATCTTGCACCTTCTTTTTTGTTCAGTAACAGAATGTACAGTACAAAGAGCCAATTGATATGTTCATGCTACAACTTTGGTAAATGTTTATAACACCTTTAATAAATTGAGTTTCACGAAGAATCGAAGCAGCAACAACTGGCGATTATCTGATGATGTGCTCAAATAAACTAATAGTATACAATCATCCTACTAAAGCCACGTCTATTAAATATTATCACAAGAGTAGATAGGTGCAAGTATAACACGTGGTTCATTGCATAAAGGTTGCTTGAATAAACGGACAGTATGTTTAAATAAACTTAAAGCTAACAAATTAAAATCATCTAGCTAAAGTCAAATCTACGAAACATCATCACAAGTAGATATGTGCACTAATGATCGTCCAACAATACAACATTTGAGTTTGCTTAAGAAACTTACATTCACATAGCTTTTAATTTTTCTTGCCTCAACCTCTATGCTTCTTTTCATTATCGCCTTCTCGTGGTTTCTCTTGTTTTGTATCTGGCTGCACCGACCATGAACCAAATAAATGATCAAAAAAACCTTGAGTTAAATGAAAGTGGTCACCTTGATAATAAAAAAACACCTAACAACATAAACTACCAACAATCAATCCATATCATTCAGATTGTGTTACCGACTCACAATCTTCGCACACAAAGGTTATTTCAACTGGTTGTAGTCTATTGCGGCATTAATTGCAAGCTTTATAGTACCAGCCCCTGTTTGCATCAAAGCTTGTGGGAGTTGCTTCACATGTAAACTGAACCTGTAACATGGATCATAAAAAGGCAATAAAATTTAAACCACGAAAATTCACAAATCAATAAACAAATATCGTATCTAGCAAATGACACCTAAACTTCTTGCAAAACCCACTTAAGATAATCCAACCTTGCAATTTGAGAAGGCAGTTCGAAGAGCGTGAACCTATTCCTATGCTTCGTATATAATCCAACCTACAACTTAAGGACTTCAAACATTATCCATCAATTATTATACTTGATATCAGTATTTGAATACGTTATAATCCAACCTATTCCTATGCTTCGTATGCATGTATCTTTGTTTCTGCAGGTTGGCATACATATTTTTCGACCAGACCCACCATTAAAAGAGCATAGAATGGTTTGTACTTGATTCAAATTACAATTGTTGTGCTACTGGACTTCTAACTAACCAAAAAGAGCATAGAATGGCAACAGAAACACCTTTTCATCGTGTAATACAATTGATTAAAATTTCAAAAACTTCGATAATCGATGCAAATTACAAACACTTGGTGTGCCTCGGATAATCGAAGGCAATTTCACTTCAAATGAATTAAATTAAACAAATACATATGATATCAATAAATTTTACCTTTATTTTGTCCATGAAATTCACTCATCGTTCTTTATGAACCCTTTTAGACCTAAAATGCAAACAAATTAGAATTGAAGATTCAAATAAATTCAAAATTGAAAACAAAATCAAATGAATAACAATATTCATACCGTCAAAAGAAAACAATATCTTTTTCACGTCAAAAGATAACAATATATATGATTGTTCTTTGCATATGAAAATTGTTATCATATCAGCAAGATAAAGATACGAAAATCTGCATAATCAGCCTTAATAACATAAAAAAAAAGTTATATTTTCTAGTAGTGATATATTAGCTTATTTCTTATGTAATAAAAACTTCTAATATAACTGGTATCATTCTGGCAATATACTTAATACTTCAATAAAAAGCCTGACTATACCGGGCAAATTATATGGTTGTCATACAATGAACAATCTACAGAACCGTGCAATTTTGGACAATTAGAATAAAACATGTTGATGATAAACTAATGCAATTCACAGTATATGCAATTGATAATAATACAATGAGTTTCACACACATTTTATCAAACACATAGTGTACATAATCCGATCATCGATCAATTTGTTACGGATCAAATACATAAATTCATCACAAATCAATTATAAAAACAATTTAATGAGTAGAGTAACATAAATTACCAGAAACTACATTCATACCTTTTTATATCATCTCTGCAAAAAAAAAGAGTAACGATTTTCGAATAACTATTGGGTGACTGAGATTACTTAATATAGATTCATCACGATATTTAGCACAAATATTATATGTTAATATTATTTAGATGGAAAACTGAAAGAAATTACCTCAAGAGGTATGTTAATATTATATGTTAATCGTTTAACCAAGTTATGGTTTTTCTGATGATGATTGTGAGGTGCGTTTTTGTGAGTTAGGGGGCGTTGGTGGCTATGCAATTTGGTTGGTGAATTATGACGGGGAATGGATTGGTTGAGGGGAATGGATGGGTTACTATTGGGGTGGGCCAAAAATAAAGTGGCTTCCCACATAAGCTTCTCCACATTCCTTAATTAGTGTTGATTTAAAATTTATTAAGTAAAATGACAAAAGTAGACACTCTAGAATTTTAGTATTCCTTTTTGAGAGGGGTATTCATGGTCTTTTTCAACTGCTGTATATTAGAATATATAGATAGATATAGATAGATAGATAGATAGATAAAATAAAAGGGAAAAAAAAAATGATGTAAATAAATGTATCATATTTTAGTGGCTAGTGAAGAAAAAAGTTCTCGTTGTGAGTCAAAGGAAATCATTTTATACCTTATATGCATTTCTATACTTTCTTTTTCCTTGAAAATCTAGAGTTAAATAACTTTGATTTTTTCCCCATGTTAGTACAAATCTGGGGCTCAATGCAAGACTTAGGTTAGACTAGCTCTTGGCAGGGGCGGATCCTGTGCTAATTACTTCGTGAAACTGCTAAGAAAAAGCACCACCGTTAGTCTTACCGCGGAAGGGGGCTTCCGCGGTTGGCCTCCGGTGTGAGAGTAAGTATATTGTTTAGAGAGAGAAAGTGTATGTGCGGACTAGGTGATAGTAAATGCTTTTAGTTGAGAGTAATAAATGAGGTGGAGGTATTTATACTACCCACACAAGACCTGTAGTTGCCTTGGGACTCTGCGAGCCGAACTACGCCTCCCCTAGTAGGTAGGTGTCAGATCACCTGGGAGACATAATCTCACGAGATCTGGATTTTGGCGGCGTGATGGCATGGCGGCGGCCGGTGATGTCTTTTGGCCCGGCCTGGAGAGACCGGGGCGTGTTCTTGTCCGGCTTGGGAAGACTGGAGTCTATGATGTATGCTTGTCCGTCTTGATTCTTCCGCGGTTGGTTATGAGTATGCCCGGCCCAGTATGTTAGGTCCGGGAGTACTATACACGATCAAGTCCCCCCAGTCTAGTATACTTGCTAGGTTTGAGAGCAAGTGTTCTAGACTTATTTTGAGGTCCGCGGCTACAAACGCTGCGCCTTGTTGAATAGATTCTTTGAAATTCCGCGGCTGATATTGCCGCGTGTCGTATGTTGCTGACTGGATATTCCACTTCCCGCTTATTTCGGTGGTGACAGCCTGTCATTGGTAGTCGCGAAACATTTTTTACCCACTAATTTATTGACTGACTTGACGTTTCGGCGACTGACCGTTCATTTTCTGCGACAATCGTGATGGTTCATCTGGGTTGATCTGTGACCGTCCAGTTAGTATCCGGGGACGTGGCAACTCTGTGGTCTTTCGATTAAACTGATGGCACGTGTGTGCGTGGCTATAAATACCAAAGGGTATGCATCTGTTATTCTTTTTTCACACACAGTAATTATTTTTTCCCCTCTCTAGAAAAAACTTGCTCCGCCTTTATTCTTCTCGCTTCCTTTACTTCCGGAATTAGATTTTTAGGTTAGGTTTCTTCTACATTCCATTTTTTGAATACTAAGCTTACTCAGGATGATGTAGACGAATTTTGTAGGAAGTATAATATTCCGAGCCATCTTTTTCCTGAGGCACCCGGAATCCGGGATACTATTAGGGATGCCCCGGAGGGGAAAATAGGTGTATATACTAGATTTTTTGAGTTGGGTAATTTTAGAATTCCTCTATCGCTGTTTTTGTTGCGCGTCTTGGAGTATTTTTCATATCCATCTTTCTCAGTTGTCGGTTTTAGCGGCATGTAGGATCAGCCATTTTGAAATCCTTGGCCGCGTCCATGGTGGCACTCCCACCGTTCCCCTTTTTAGGAAATTTTACTATTCCGGCATTAATAATGGTTGGATGACCTTAGAGAAAAGGAAAGGTCCTAAGTTCTTAGTAGTCTCTGTCTGTTATACCGTCGCTCTTGACTCGGTCAAGAATTGGAAGGACTGCTTCTTTTTTGTGAAGAAAACCATTTTTTCCATTTCCGTTCCGTGGTATGAAAAGGTCTCAATAGACCGCGACCCTCCGCCTTCTGATGCGGATGTGGATCAGGAGTTGCTGCGGCTCCTTGATTCCCGGAGGGCCGCTTTCAAGAAATATCCGGACTTTTTCTTGAATGTGATAGGGTTGAACCAGACTTGGGATGACGATACCAGTCGTCCAACTTTTTTATGGCCGGACGACTCGGGTGGGTTGCTAGATCTGTTTTATCACTATTTTTTATTTATGTGCGCCTGTGTCTAACCGTGTGCTTTGATTCTTGCAGAAATGGATTTGTTTTTTTTATCACCCAGCCGGATGTATTCAAGGTTGCGACCGGGGAGCGCACCTTGAAGGAAGGGGAGCCTACCTTGCGGGCAGAGACGACCTCGCGTGTTCTCGAGCCGTCGGAGAACGTGGTGACGCTGATGGAGCACACTATTATGGATGAGGTGGAGGCGGCTAAAGCCGATAAAAAGGCTGGGAAGAAGAGGGTGACCATCAATGCGCCCGAGAGGCTCAAGAAGAAGAAAAGGCTTGTCCGCAAGGAGACCGCGGCTGGATCAGGTATGACTCGCGTATATCTATATATATATATATATATATATATATATATATATATATATATATATATATATATATATATATATATATATATATATATATATATATATATACCGCGTATGTTGTCTATGCTGACATACGTTTTGTTTGTCATATTTTAGGCGGTCCTTCCGCGGGCAACCTTCCTGTACTTGAACTGCAGGACGAGCCAGGGGATGATCTAGAGCGTTCTGGCCCTCATACGGATGCCAACATCATGAAGAACGCTACTATTCTTACTTCTTCTTCTGTTACCTCTACCCATGAGGATTCTGAGGGCAGGGCTTCTAAGACTCCTAATCCGGATCAGACTGAGTCCGTCCATTTTGAGTCTTCAGGTGCTTTAGTTGAGGTTCCGGGCCCAGATCAGGCTGAGGGTGCATCCGGGCATGTTGAGGCCGAGGTTGAGGAGTTTGGTGATTCGGAAGACTTCTACCAATCTGTTTCGATCGACACTGCTGAGGCCTCTTCGACGTACGTTCCAAAATGGTTTCCTACCAACGGGTTCAAAATGGATGACCCTTGGATTTACCGAAACATTGTGGATAATGTCGCCACACCTAGGTATGTGTCTGTGCTGCGGAATATGGCGGCTGATGATCTGTTGAACCAGTACAACCTGCTCTCCTCTCAGCAGATCTGTAAGAATTCTGAGATCCGTCTGCGGTTGGAGTATGAGCTGCAGCAGAATGGCAAGCTGGGTAAAAGGTTGGAGAGGAAGGAGAAGCTGATTTCTGATTTGAGGGCTCGGGTTGATGAGTTGGAGGGTGAGTCTTCCGGGACCGCTGAGCTCCGTGGCCTCATATCCGAATTGGAGGTGGCCGAGGAGGCCAAGGACAAGGAGTTGGCTGAACTCCGTGCTGAACGTGAAAAATTGTCTGAGGGGGTCGCCCTCGTTGGGGAGTTTGGCAAGAAGAACGCGGAGTTGGCCAAGAAGAATGTGGATTTGCTTGCACAGAATGAGGACTTAAGTCAAAAGCTGTTGGGTCTGCAGATAGTTTGTGGCACTTTGGAGCAGTAGGTCAACAATCAGGTGGGTAAGCTTGTTGAGGAGACGAAGAGTGCTGTCCGTGCCAGCTTCGAGGAACGCATAGCAGAACTGGATAGGAAGCTGGACACTATGAATGAGGAGTTTGATACGGAACTCTTCCCCCGGTAAAAGATGTTTCATCGGCCACGGCTTCCATTATGCTTTCCTAAAATTCAAGGAGTCGTTAGAGTTGAAGACCAGGTTGGGGGGTTGTATTTCCGCGGACAAAGCGGAGGGGGTCCGTTAAGGGTTGGAGGCCGGGGTTGTCCATGGGTCCAAAGGAGTTAAGCTTCAAGATGTGGAGGCTTACAACCCAGAGGCCCAAAAGTGCTTTCAGGACGCGGTGGAGAGGTTAGCGAATGTGCCCTTCCCGCTGCTAGAGTCCCTTGAGGCTTGTAAGGATGCACCGTTGGAGCTTTTGATGTCGCAGCTGGTGTTGGAGGAAGATCGGGCTCCGGGGCTAAAGAGTTTTCATTCAAACCCCCTATCGCGGAAGAGCGTTGATGCGTCCTAACAAGCCAAAAACTTGATGTGCTTTCGCAACGGGTTATAAATTTATAAACAAGAAATACCGATTAACTAGGAACACATACGAGCAAGTATACTCGTTCGTGTGTAGTTAAGGATTGGTAAGTCAAGGTCGTCCCAAGAGACTTGGTTGTACTCAAATGTTGTTTGATTGTTTAAGCAAGTAACAAGTTGATGGATATGATTGTCACGGATCAAACCACCAAGAAAAGCAATATGGAAATCATGATGTAAGCACACAAAGAACATACTTGTATGGGCAAATGATCACAAGGATATTAGGATGTTTAGTTTGGAAAACATATTACCATTGGTAATCCTTTCGGCCTATAGAACCAATTATAATAGTCTAGTGTTTTATAAATCAAATATACATAAGCCTTAATCAATTGGTCATATCATAAGACTCACGCCTAAACTAACAACAAACAAAGAATCCTTTCGACCCATAGACTTTGATGTCATTAATTTGTGAAGTTCCATTTACTTGAAAGATGATGAGAACACATATTCAAAAGACTCCTTTTGACCTATAATCTAATTTAAACTTTCACTTGTTATGTTTATTAATTCACTTGCACAATTGTCACAAAGTACAAGATCAAAACATTCGTCGACTAATGAATTGAAACTAATCACTATTGAGAATCCTTTCGGCCTCTAAACTCAACAATGATCAACCAAAACAATAAACATTGACAAGTTCCAATTTAACCAAATATGATGTCTTTCATCATAAACCAAACAAACACTAATTATGTCCAAACATCCTTTTATCACAAGTTCTCATAATAACCAAACAAGCATTAAGAGGTTATCATTATCAAACATATCACATGTCATACAAAGAAACCGAACATGAGATATAAAGTTCAACATCTTGATAATAATAATGTTTACCCATGTAGCGATTACAATGAGTAAAGAATAGGAATTATAGAAATCCTACGAGCCTCCAATCAACCGGTACACACTCTAACCACACTAGAGAATCAATCCAATACTTCTTGGTGATACGTCCTCCGTGAATGGTAAGGTGAATATGGTCTTTCGGGTTTAGAGAGTTGTAGAAAATTTGCCCTTATGGTGTAAGGGAGAGTTTTCCAATGATGTTTGATGATCAAATGTTGATTTGATGCATAAGAAATAGTTAACCAAGCACTTTTATTTATAGTTGGAGCGGACTTGGAAGTAATAGCAACAAAGTGTCATAAAGTACAGATAAAATGAGTAATTAGGAGTATATGATCGTACTTGGAAGTAATGGCACTTAATTCCTCACTTAAATGCAACTTTGGAGGACAATAAGTGCAGCAACCTGTGGTTGGGATTTCAACCTTGGCGGCTGGGAAGTTTCTGACCACCAAAATCACTCTCAACCTAAGGTTTGGACTTCAACCCGCGGCCGGATGACAGCTCAACCTCAGGTTGAGGTATGAACCTGTGACTCAGCATCAACCTTAGGTTGGAAATTGGTTTGCATGTGTATTTCAACCTTGGGTTGGCAATAAACTCCATCTTTAACAATCATCTTTGGCACTTAATCTTGACTCCTTCTTTCATCGAATAACTTCATAATCTTTTACTTGAACTTGGAAATAATCATAGCATGAATCTTTATCTTGAACGAAAAACTTCTCTTCGTGCACATACACTTGATTTGTCGACTTTTCTTCGTCTTTTCGTTATTTCCTTCGACATAGTTGTACTTGAACCTGAATACATCTTTTGTACCTTTTAAGCGTAAAATGTTCACAAATACAACCAAATAACATGCACAAACATACGAATAACGCTACTAAAATATGTACAAAATGAACGTTATCAAATCCCCCACACTTAAACTTTGCTTGCCCTCAAGCAAATCTAAGGAAAGAAAAATTAAAATACATAACTAAATGGCAAAATGAAAAGAAAAAATTTAAAAATTTATGAAAAATTTTGAAAATATCGAAAAATCTTTTTGATTTTCTTTATATAAGCGAAAAATGAGCGCACACTCCTCCACACTTAAGGGTTTGCTTGCCCACAAGCAAATCTAGCAATTAAGAAAAATAGATCCCACATGGTGTATGAAAAATGATTAATAAAAATATGATGCAAATCTACCAAGTACAAGTACGAGATACGATTCATCTTTTTAAGCTTTAATGGTGTAAAACCGAGGTGTTTGACAATACCCTATTGATTCTCTCGCTTTATAACATGGCTAAGCACCTCATGAAAAAGAATGAAAGTATAATTCACTCAACACTCATATATTTTTGGTGATGGATTATATAAGAAAATCACACTCATATTGCTCGGTCATGATCCGTTTATTACCATAGGCTTGTACAAGAAACAAAACTCCACCGACGTGGCGTAAGCTCCAAGTGTAAACATCTAAAGAGGACTTTTATTCGGGTTGTAATGTAAGGCTTAAGGGTACTATAAGGCTTATGTTCAAATATCTCTTGCAAAAACATAATAGATCGATAGCGCGAATTCTTGTTTTACTCAAACAACGGATGGTGACTAAAAACATAATAGATCGATACTCGCACATCGGAGGTGGTTCGCAGGGTCCAACCCCTACGCAATCACTTAATGTAGTCTTTTAGTATTTCTTATTTCAGGTTAAGGACAAGCTTGGCGCAACCTCAACACCCCGTAAATCCTTTGATCATCATCGAAGGCCTGGTCGTGCAATTTATTGTACAATTAGTGACGCAATCCGTGGGACCGCTACAATTGGTCTCGTTATTTCCAAGCTTATAACCAACCAACTACTTTCACTGTATATCCGGCATGGATCAAGGGAGAGAAGATACTCCCCCACCGGGTTTCTCGACCTTGGCGCCAATACCAATCAACGACTCTAACAGCCTTCCCCCAATAACTGCCTCCACGTTCACAACACGTTCTCACCCAGAAGTAACACCCAACCATCATGCTTCGACATCAGCCAATCCGGAGCCTATTATTAGCCCAACCTTTGTCGAAGCCAACCACGAAGCGTTGGAATCTCTTTTAAGGGCTCGCAAAAGGCAAGTTAGGAATGCTGAGATGCGAAGGGAATTAAAATACTCATGTGACGAGTATGATGAAGAGATGGTGATGTGCGTGCGCGTGTCGTTGCGATTTAGCAGTATTAATGCCTACTTAAGTTTTAAATTTATATTTAGCCGACTTATCAATAACACACACACTTAACGAGCAGTGTACCCGGTCAGTATGAATATAATGGTAAGTAGAGTGTCGATCACTAAGAGTGGAACGTATTATCTAGTTATTCTAATCAGTATTTTAATATCCTAAGTTAGCTATACAACCTAATCTAACGCAAGGGGGGTTCAGCCTGAGAGACTGGCACGGTTTGGTTATGATTAAATAGAAAACTAAACTAATGAGCATGAATCAGCGATTAGCACACACGTACACAGATAGATACTTGAGACAATAAGAAGACCTGTCCTGATAATTAAGTAGCTTGTCACTTGTTTTATTGCTAGTTTTATATGAAGTGTATACAATTAACCCTTTCTCGTTGGCTCTAATCTTATCGGCGAGTAAACCCTTGATGATTACTTATGTCTATCCTATTTATTAAGCGTCTCTTAAATAGGCGAGGAAGGGGCATGGCGACCCAAGCAATGCTCAACTAGACACAGAGGTTATCAATGCACTAATAAAAGTCACCAAAGACATCAACATATAAACTTTAATTAATAGGAAAGCAATTTTAAGGGGTGGACATGATTTTTCGTAGTCACATGACATCAGCCCATCAATCCTGATGAATTAAAGTGTACTAATACAATAAAACAAAACTACTTAATGAATTGAATACATGCAGGACCTTCTTACAGCTCTTGTATCTTCGTTCAGGGTGTGTCTTGTGCTGCTAATACGTCTGAATTCGGCTATAGGGTTATGTGGTCTTCGGTCTTTTTGTAAAACTAGGCTCTCGAAATTCGTCTGGCCTTGGGGTATTTATAGTTTCTGTCTGAGGGTTAGATGCGGCGCATAGGATAAGTAGATGCAGCGCATTGACTTAACTTCGCGTGGGGTCCAAGATTAATATATTCAGGAATATCCGTACACCGCCTTAAGATGCGGCGTAACTCCATTTCTCTATGCGGCGCATGTCCTTTGCTGTCTTGGATTGTAACTTGTGAAATCTTGATAGTGATACGCCGTATGTAAGAAGTATGTTGCGGCGTATCTGGAGCAGAATGATCTTGATCTTGTACATTTCAGTAGACTCTTAACATCTTGCTTGTTTTGCTCCATAATTAGTCCAAAATTGCCAAGTTTCACATAATACTTGTTTTTACCTGAGAATTACAAAAGTAAACATTAACGTATCAATTCTCATATATAATATAATAAAACAAGTCAAATAAATAGGATAATTGATGATAATAAAATGTACTTATTTGAGTTCATCAAATATCCCCCCACTTGAACTTTACTTGTCCCCAAGTAAACCTTAGAATAAATCTAATGAAAATGTATCCTAAAAGATATTAGGATTTATTTTTATATTTAAGCATGTATTCGTTTTGTCATAATTGCACGACCAAACACTTAACGAAGTAGAAATAAAATAAAATATTTTAATAAAAGCAAATCTAATCGTTTAACTGTCCAGTCGTGACGAATATTCTATCATAAGCTTGGCAAGTATACGCATCTCCCCCACTAAAGCTAAGGAATAACAAGTCTAAAGCGGTAAAAAGGGTTTGTTGGTTAAGGGTTAATCATTCTTCTTAATCTCTATCGATCTCACATTCCAAAAAAGGCGACAAAATCACAAATACATGATCGAATCCATGACCACGATACTTGCAATTGCTCAAATCCTTTACTCGAATGGGCTAAAGATAGGACCAAGTAATCTTCACCAATAATATTATATCAAAAAGGGCGACAAAATCATAAATACATAGCCGAATCCACGACTACGATACTTAAGATTGCTCAAATCCCTAATCTCAATAAATCAAAGGTTTGGATAAAGAACGATATAGGGTATGGATAATATTTAGGATACAAATTGGTTTAAAATGAAAAGTAAACAAAAAAGATAAATTAAAATCCTAAGTGTGGTAAATTACTTTCCCAACCATCCCATGAATAAGACTCATATCATTGAATAACTCACGCTTTAACACTTGAAACACACGCTTTAGGTAGACACGAATTATACTCAACAATATCTTAATCAAAGAATAACCTTAGTTGGCGTTCCCATAACGGCCAACTCCCATTCAATCCATAAATATAATATACAACAAATAGTGGTGATATCTCCCACTTAATACAAAACTTTACATAAGTTGGTTAAAACAAACTTCCAACTTTTCCTTTTTCTTTTTCTTTTCTATTTTTTTTCGATTTTTTTTTTTTTTTTTTTTTTTTTTTTTTTTTTTTTTGACATCAACACATATGTGTAAAATTTCACAACTTTTCTATCACTATTTTTCCAGATAATTTTTCCATACTCTTCATACTTTCAGAAATAACTGTAATAGCGAAAGTAGTAAACACACGAAAAATAAACTCAAAGATATACAATATTTACTTTCATACCAATTGCATTGTGTGATTTCCCGACCTAACCAAAGATAATGAATTACGCACGCGAACACAGGTAATGTAAGGAAACACACTTTGCCTAAAGCAATTAACCACGGATTTTAATCTACAGGGTAGGCTAAGGTGTAAGGGTGTTAACGAAACATTATAACAAATGTGTAAGAAACGAAAGGGATGGCTCTGAGTGTTTTTCTAGGGGTATCTTACTCTAAAAGTGAGAGTAACAAAGGGTTTATACGGGGGTTAACTAACCAGTGTAGTTAGTTAATATCACATAACATATAAAGGCTATTTGGGTGTAATCCTAGAAATTTACCAATTTAGACAAGTCATTCCAATTATATAGATAATACTTATTATGGTGGTCTCGAATAGTATATAAGCCAAGTTCTAAAGTTTACAAGTCACGGGCACACTCATAGATTTGTGAATTTTGATAAGTTCACAATTTTTGGAAATAAGGTTATGTGTGCAGCTATGTAATTTAGACTTTAAACAAAAACATGCTAAAAAATTTTAAATTTTGATATATTAAGCGCATTTTAAGCATATTTTGAAAAAGTTTAGGACAAGTAAGTGTTCTAATTCTCCAATCCCCCCACTTAAGTTAAACAACGTCCTCGTTGTTTGTGTCAAAGGTTAAAAACTGGAAAATAAAAAGAATTAGAACAGAAAAACTCCCCTGAGATTTGCTCGGTATGATCCTCCATTATTCGTATAAGAGCAAAAATCAACTTTCTTGTGGATGAGAACGTTTAAGCTTCATAGATGATGTATCCACAGAAATGCAGGAATCTATAATACCATTCAGACTTTAACACACCTGAGTTAAGAAGGTTCAAACTTGCATAATACATTAGTAGTTAGTAAAAATAAAACATAAAAAATAAAACTGAAAATCATCAGGTCAGTCGATACGCCGTATCGAGCCTGGAATTAGTACGAAATAAAATAAAGTAAAATAAAATATTAGAAAAATAAAAGATAGGATGCGTCGCATCTGTGTTACTGGATGCGGCGCATACGGTTAATAACCAGAATGGTACAGTCTGGTATAAAATTCATGTTCTCCTCGGTATATCTCTCGGGTTCTCTCGGTTACTCATGCTGAACTGAATGCCAGTCTTAATAAAGCATCAATGGAAACATAAACTGAAACATTAAATATAAACATGGTAGTAATAATTAGTACAGTCCCAAAAGAATATAAGTAATGTACGAGGAAACATGTCCGTAATCAAAAGATGAAAATGCAAAGAGTGGTCAAGCTGTAGGCTGGTTGGGAGTCACGTCATCTGTATGGGCTCCTGAGGTACTAGCTCCGTCAGTCCTGCGGCGAACCCTGCGCTCGTATGTGGCCATCCCTCTGACATAAGCACCATCTGGGAGGTGGTGGCTGATCCCATGAAGAGCCATCACCCTACTGACACCGTCGACTAACCAGCTCGCATCTCTCCTCACTCCAGCAAGCTCAACTCTCTGTGCCTCGAGAGCCTCTCTCAATGACCTAACCTCTAGCTCCACTCTCTCGACTCTCTGTCCTACAGTGCGGGGAGCTGGTGGTGCTGGTGCCTGTACTTCCTCCTGGGCTGGAGCAGCAGCTGGGGCTGCCTGAGCATCCCCCTGCTCCGGCTCAGCAGGCCTAGGTGGTCCTAACGGTGCCCAGAAGTATCCACCCATCATCTCCTCGCATATCCCAAGCCTAGTCGCAAGATAGTCTGCATCCATACCAGGTAATCTAGCTACATCAATCGGGAGATCAGCGGGAATCTCATCACCCAATACCCCAAAGTGCCTAGCAAGTCGAGAGACAAAGTGACCCCCAGACATTTGGCTCCTGAAATCTCAACCCAATAATCTCCTAACTCCCCACGATCCGGAACGACCCTTAAACTGTCAGCCCAATAATCAGCAAAACCTGGAGATGCCATTTCCTCTGCAGTGTGCAACCCGAGAGCTAGTATGAACTGCCCCATAGACATCCTTCGCTCTAAACCACCCAGTCTGAATACCAAAGTATCGAACGTGTCAAGACCAAGATCTGTCTCCCTGTAGTGCACTGTACTGAAAAACTCCAACATCAAAACCTTCACCAACGGCTCCTCAATCCTAAACAACCTTTCCCAAGCGTAAGACCTGAATAAAACCTGCCCTTCCCCATCACTGTGTACCATCTCCAACCTAGTCCGTAACCTACCAGCAGCGTTACCCCCATCAATATGCCCGATGCTGTCAAAATCCAAAACTGGAACACTGAACACCTTCCTCTGATAAAACTTCCTAAGTCTAGGCATGTAATCATCAACGGTACCCTGTGTCAGTCCCATTGTTTCAAAACGGAGCCATGGGTGTCTACGGGCGGCAACTGGGAGATCCATTCTGAAAAATTCAAAACAGAAAATATTAGTGTTCTGTTAGTAGGAAGATGCGGCGTATTACAAAAAGCGATACGGCGCATAGGTCATGCGTCGCATCTAGGTATAACTGATACGGTGCAGATGGTAAAGACAGTAATACGCCGCATAGATTAAGGGGATACGGCGTATGGGGGATGCGTCGTATCTAGGTTAAGTAATACGGCGTAACAATGAAGTATTTAAATTGGAAATAGGTCGTTACGCCGCATCAATTAACCAAGATGCGCCGCATCTAGCAATATATCAGTATAAAATAAAGGGGTCAGGCATGTTTTCCAAGAATCTGGACCCGTGACGTAAACTCCCACTTAACATCACAGTTCCATTTTACCCATATATTAAATCTAAGAGTTCCTATAACCACAATATTTCATTTTCCCTCCAAAGCTCAAAAACAAATTTCCCGAACCCTAATTTTCGTTTAAATCAATTCGGTACCAAATTCAATGATTAATCCAAAAATTAACATGGGGGAAATTATCTAGTCCTAGTTCTAATCAAATCCCTTAAACTTCTAAGCCCTAATCGAACTATATCATAAACCCTAATTTTTAGATTTAAACAAAATCAAATAGAATAATTACCTTATATTGCGATTAGGATTCGGTCTAGAGTTCGGATTAGAAGTTTGATTTGAGAAAAGAACTCAAATTAGAGGGTTTAATTTGGTGTGCGTATTACTGTGTGTAAATTTGGGTAAGAAGTTGAAATCCGGCGCATCTCTTTCATATTTATAGGGTAAATACGATGCGCCGTATCGCATAATTGTATGCGCCGTATCTTATCTAAATTCGTTGACTGGTCAATAAGTGTTAATTAGTCAGAGATACGGCGCTTAGAATACTAAGATCCGCCGTATTGTTGTGCCAGTGAACTAAATTTAAATAAGGAACGTACCTTGGCCTCCGCAACACATTTCCTTACACATCAAATTGGGGTAAAACGGTATACCATATGATATATATAAATTCAAGATAAGAGCAATAAGCATATCCGTTTTATTAATGATTATAATCTTTATTGTTTAGTGGATAATGATTTACTCCAAGGTTAGGAGCAAATATCGTTTTAAGCTTACAAAATTGAGATTATAATTTGAGAGAGGTTTCGTAGAGAATTCTCCTTAAGGCTATGTGAATAATTGTAGAGGGTACCTGGAATTCTATTTCAAGAATTTAAAATACTCAATGTTACCAGTACTGAGTTCTCCTCCACTCTTGTCGTCTTATTATAGCCTTCCATTCATCGAAAGTTGATCACTCCAGCTAGCATCTCTTGGTTAGGTTCAGAATGTAATCTTCCATAGCGATGCTTAAGCCATCATTTATCCTGAAAATAAACCAACTTGTGCACGAGAGTAGTGAACGATCAAAGTGAATATCAAAAATCAACTATATTTATTGAATTAAATGCGTCGTATTAACAGAAGCTAATGCGCCGTATTTTCGTTACGTTTCAAAATACAAGATTTTTGATTCAGAAGATGCGCCGTATCGATAGGGATCGATGCGTCGTATCTGTTTAAAAATTCGAAAACTGTTTTTAATTTAAATCGAAAATACGCCGTATCTGTTAAAACAGATGCGTCGTATGGCGTTAAGGTTTAGAAAAATTTCTTATTAAAAACAGAATACGCCGTATCTTGGGGAAAGATGCGTCGTACTCGAATTTATTAAACGCGTTGTATTTTATAAAAATTAAACGCAATACGCCGTATCTGTTAAAACAGATGCGCCGTATCGTTTGTATCAGCACAGTACAACGATAGCAGAATGCAGAAAAAATACAGAAAATAAAAACAAAAATAAAATCAAACAAAAAGAAACAAAAATTAAAGAAAATAAAAACAAACAAAAACAGAAAATATGCAAATAATACAAAGAATGCAATATATCTAATATACAACGGGTTAGTGGTTAGAATTAAAAAGAAAAACTAATTAGAAAAACCTAATTAAAATACTAATCAAATTGACAGATAATAACAATTCACTCCCCGGCAACGGCGCCAAAAACTTGATGCGGTGTGTTTATTGCTCTAATTCTTTTATATCCCCGGCAACGGCGCCAAAAACTTGATGTGCGTGCGCGTGTCGTTGCGGTTTAGCAGTATTAATGCCTACTCAAGTTTTAAATTTATATTTAGCCGACTTATCAATAACACACACACTTAACGAGCAGTGTACCCGGTCAGTATGAATATAATGGTAAGTAGAGTGTCGATCACTAAGAGTGGAACGTATTATCTAGTTATTCTAATCAGTATTTTAATATCCTAAGTTAGCTATACAACCTAATCTAACGCAAGGGGGGTTCAGCCTGAGAGACTGGCACGGTTTGGTTATGATTAAATAGAAAACTAAACTAATGAGCACAAATCAGCGATTAGCACACACGTACACAGATAGATACTTGAGACAATAAGAAGACCTGTCCTGATAATTAAGTAGCTTGTCACTTGTTTTATTGCTAGTTTTATATGAAGTGTATACAATTAACCCTTTCTCGTTGGCTCTAATCTTATCGGCGAGTAAACCCTTAATGATTACTTATATCTATCCTATTTATTAAGCGTCTCTTAAATAGGCGAGGAAGGGGCATGGCGACCCAAGCAATGCTCAGCTACACACAGAGGTTATCAATGCACTAATAAAAGTCACCAAAGACATCAACATATAAACTTTAATTAATGGGAAAGCAATTTTAAGGGGTGGACATGATTTTTCGTAGTCACATGACATCAGCCCATCAATCCTGATGAATTAAAGTGTACTAATACAATAAAACAAAACTACTTAATGAATTGAATACATGCAGGACCTTCTTACAGCTCTTGTATCTTCGTTCAGGGTGTGTCTTGTGCTGCTAATACGTCTGAATTCGGCTCTAGGGTTATGTGGTCTTCGGTCTTTTTGTAAAACTAGGCTCTCGAAATTCGTCTGGCCTTAGGGTATTTATAGTTTCTGTCTGAGGGTTAGATGCGGCGCATAGGATAAGTAGATGCGGCGCATTGACTTAACTTCGCGTGGGGTCCAAGATTAATATATTCAGGAATACTCGTACACCGCCTTAAGATGCGGCGTAACTCCATTTCTCTATGCGGGCATGCGGCGCATGTCCTTTGCCGTCTTGGATTGTAACTTGTGAAATCTTGATAGTGATACGCCGTATGTAAGAAGTATGTTGCGGCGTATCTGGAGCAGAATGATCTTGATCTTGTACATTTCAGTAGACTCTTAACATCTTGCTTGTTTTGCTCCATAATTAGTCCAAAATTGCCAAGTTTCACATAATACTTGTATTTACCTGAGAATTACAAAAGTAAACATTAACGTATCAATTCTCATATATAATATAATATAATAAAACAAGTCAAATAAATAGGATAAATGATGATAATAAAATGTACATATTTGAGTTCCTCAGATAGAAATGGAGCCTAGGCCTCCGACCCATGGAGCAACACTCTCAGCCCTAAGGATTGGGTCACCAGTGGGTCAAAGGCTAAGCAGAAGGTCCGTTGGGTTTGAAGGAGTCCCGGAAAGGGCTCCGACTAGGAGAGAAGGAGCGGTTGTCGAAGGTTCCAATGGGAGGAGCCAACGAAGGGAAGAGACGGGGGTAAATTTGCCTCCATTGTTAGCAGCTCATCTTGGAAGGACCGAAGCAAGGGTTCCATTGCAGCCTTCTCACGCATCAGGCGTAGAAGGGAATCCCCCTATAATTAATATGGGAGGAAATCTTCCTCCCAATGGTATGTACCCCTCGTTCCAAACTCACTCTTATCCTCAAGGTTTATATCCTCCAGTAAATGGGCAGCCTAATAACCCAAGTCTCCCTCAACCTTATGGGAGCATACCCTTCGGGCCTCCTATGGCATACCCTCCGTATGCCATGGGAAACGGTTATCCGTTCGCCATGAACACACCTTATTAGTCCTACCCAAGCCAAACTCCTATGGGAATACCCCCAAACAATAATCCGTATAATACTGTTCTTATGTATGCACCACCCTATAATTGTCTATACTCGGACCCCATGGGTTCAGCTACACCCTTCGTTAGGTGGATAGAAGACTATCCATTGCCTGATGGGTTGAAAATGCCTTCGCATATTGGGACTTATGATGGGAAGAGGGATCCGGACAATTTCCTACATTTGTTCGAAGGGGCTATTAAGATGCAAAAGTGGGTTATGCCTGTGGCCTGTCACATGTTTACATATACCCTACGGGATTCTGCCCGTATTTGGTGGAATGGGCAAAAGCCTGGCAGCATCGTCAACCTTGATGATCTCAAGGCTAAGTTCCGATCACACTTCAGTCTAGAAAAGAAGTTTACAAGGACCCATTTAACGGTGCACAACATTAAACAAAAAGAAAACGAAAGCACAAGGGCCTTCGTTACTTTGTACACCGATGAAACTCTACAGATCTTTGGTCTACATGAAGATCAGCGTATTTCGGGTTTCGTACATGGTCTTCGAAATCGGAGTTTGGTGGAGTTCTTATCCACTGACCTTCCGACAACTTACAAAGGGTTAATGGAAAAGACGTATACTTGGATTGTAGCAAAAGAGGTATCTACTAACGGTGCTCCAATCGATAGAGACAGCAACAGCAAGTTCTCAAAGCATTCTGTGTGGGAAGGGTCAAAGAACAAGAACAAAAACAGAGACAGGTTTTCTCCGTACAAAGGTCCTAACCACGGTTTGCTAGGAAGCTTAACTAAGTCTCCTAAGGAAATACTTGCAACAGAGAGGGCTGCTAAGGCTTTCGAAGCACCCCCTCGTATGATAAGCAAGGGCAAAAACAGGGATACCAGCAAGTATTGTCACTTTCATGAAGATTACGGTCATGATACAAACAGTTGCAGGGAGTTAAAGAAGCAAATAGAAGAAGCTGTAAAGTCCGGGCAATTGGCACATTTGGTGAAGGGTATAAAGAAGGGAAAGGAAAAAATGTCCAACACTCAATTGGCTAAAGATACTACTCCTCTCGAAGCCCCAATACTTATGGTTCGTTGGGGCGAAGCAAGCTTAAAAAGAAAGGTAACGGAGCAGGAGGTAAACGAAGTAGGGGAGGTAATATTTCCTCCTATCACCGGCCAAGTCCCTTCGAATGATCCAGTGGTCATCAAAGTTCTAATCTTCAACCGAGAAGTAAACAGAGCCTACATGGACTGCGGAAGCTCCTGCGAAATCATATACGAGCATTGTTTTCTTAAGCTCAAGCCTTCGATCAGATCGCAACGGGTTGACTCGAAGAAACCTTTGGTAGGGTTCTCCGGTGAGCATTCTTGGCCTCTGGGAGAAGTACCATTGGACATAACAATTGGAGAAGGCAAGCTCGTAAGGACAGAAACCCTCACATTTGCTAACGTAAGGTCCGATTCTCCCTACAATCTGTTGATAGGAAGGACCGCCATGCAAAGGATGGGTATTGTAGTCTCCACCATACATGCAGCGGTGAAATTCCATACATCTTATGGGATAGGAACCGTATTCTCTAGTTACAATCAGGGGAAGACCGGAGATATCGACAAAAAGATCAAAGAAAGTCCTGAAGAGCCTCCGAAGGCCATTCTAAGTTGTACAGATGCCCTAGAACGTATTGTGGTAAATGAGCTCTACCCAGAGCAAATGGTGGTAATCGGAAAGCAACTCCCTGCCAACTTCAAGCCAGAATTGGAGAAGCTACTCAAAGCCAACAAGGATGTTTTCGCATGGACATACTGAGACATGACAGGGGTTCCTCGGACTCTTATGATCGATGGCAAACCCTTCGGTACAGAGCATAAGCTTAATGAGTTCAAGCACATAGAACCAATTAAGCAGAAGCGACGAAGCCTGGCACCTGAAAGGAACGCAGCCGCTTGCAAAGAGGTGGACGAACTTGTACGAGCAGGAATTCTAAGAGAAGTGAAATACCAAACCTGGGTAGCTAATCCAGTTATGGTAAAGAAGAGTGATTGAACAAATAATTGCCAACCAAGCCTTCGATGGTGATCAAAGGAATAATGGGGTGTTGAGATTGCGCCAAGCTTGTTCTTAACCTGAAAATAAGAAATACGAAGACACTACGTTAAGTGATTGCGCAGGAGTTGGACCCTGCGAACCACCTCCGGCGTGCGAGTAAGTATGTGTAATGGTAATATAGGTCGTAAATTGAGAGAGTGAAGTTAACTTACTTTGTTTTGGCCCGACTATGCTATTTATTGGGGAGAAATAGGACATAGTGGGTGGTTGCACATTGTTCGGAGATCATGGGGGCGTCCCATGGAAAGTGGTAACCGCTAGGGCTTTGTAGCCCACGATCTCTGTTTTGGCGGGAAAGCCAAGGGGAAGAGGAGACGTGGGTTTGACCAGGTCAGGATGGTCCTTCGTGCTAGTCCCTTCGTCAGGAATACCCCGAAGGGCTTAGGGCTTCGATTGGCGGATTCCCACATGGTAACCAGTTCGCAGACGAATGGTTTTACGCCAATGAAACGTGTTAGGAGATTAACCTGGGCCTCCGAAGGGAGGGCTTTCTACAGGCTCGAAGGGGAGTCCTTCGACCCGTTCGGAGGGTACATCATCAAGCCCCCCAGTCGAAAGTGATATATACGTACGAGTATAAATTGCATTCGACTCAACAAATTAAATATGCCTTATACTCCTTGTATAACACTAATCATGCAAAAAGGAAAATAAATGTTCAACTAACCACGCATTTAATGCGGATTAATCACAATTATCCCACTTGTCCTGCCACAGCTACTTTCTCGGTATAAGTAAGAGTCCTTTCAAAATTTAAAATCGATTTCAAATCCGCATAGATGACAAACCAGACACGTGTTCGGTCATGATTTAAGATATGATAGGTACTTATACCTTGATACGGTAAAAGCCTAGAATATTTTTACCTCCGCCCAAAATATACACACACAACTCTGTGTTATCGTGCTTCCATTGGAACAAAAAAGGTAAAATCTGTCATTTTCTTTGAGCTTCTTACTTTATTCTATTGATATGAGTATGGCTGCCAAAAGGATTATTAGGGAACAAACATGCACCTTGTCTAAAGAAACGTTGACTGATTTTCTGCGTGACTACCCCCTACCATCTGGACTCAAAATCATCCATCCCAGTAAAAGACAAAGTGTTTTTGATGCCCCAGAAGGGTACGTAGGATTATACATTCTTGCGTTTACCCAATCAAACCTTAGGATTCCACTTCATCCTTTGATTCTAGAGTTTTTTGCAATACTATAAGGTGCACATTTCCAGATTTAACCCATTTGGGCTAGCCAAACTGACTACTTACATCGTGATGTGTAAAGCTTATGGGTATGAGCCCTCATTGAATGTTCTTAGGGGTTTTGTTAATTTGTATCCCGGTGGGGATTGGGTGACTATTGCCAAAAGAAGTGAACATGATGTTCCCATCCTTTTGACGAAACCTTTTTCGAACATAAGAAACTGGAAGGGTCAGTTCTTTTATATTGAAAGCACCATTATACCGTCTGAGTACCCAGCTTTGCTTGACGAAGCCTTTATGTATGATGAGAAGAAATATAATGATCCCTTGCCCTACGATGTAAGGAGCGAGCCCTTGTATCAGCGACTTGCACGACATCCTGCTGATGTCCAGACATTCCCCGAACCTATCCTGTTCATAGTTGGTATTGCTAAAAGTTGGGAAGGCTCTCCGTTGCATCCTAAAATAATTTTTGAAGGAAAAAGTATGTATATATCTTATTTAAATAATTTAAGTAACTTATCAGCTGATATTCATCTCCTTTTTGTTTGTTTGTGCAGGAATGGCTTTCCAAAACTTTTTTGTGGCCGGAGGTGCCAAGGAAGTTAGCTTTATGCCGAGGGATCCTTAGGATACAAGTTACGGAGTGGGATCTCCTTCTATCTCTGTCAATAATAACGATGTTGATGTCTCTCCACCCAAACCTCTTGCTGTGCTCTCCCCAATCAAACCCCTTGGTACTGAGGAACCCCCCAGCTAGTGGAGGATGTTGGTGACTCTGATGATACCCCTTCCGGAAGTGATCAGCTCAGGATCGTAGGGTCCTCCGGCATTGCTGATAGAGTGAGAACAAGGAAAGGTACCAGTGCCAAAGCTGCAAAGATTGCTCCAAAAAGAAAACCCAATGTTCCTACTCCCTCATCGAGGAATGTCAAACAAAAAACAGAAAAAGCTCGTGGGAAAAGCCATTATGTATGCGCCAGAGAAAATGGTTGATGAAGATGATATCCCGGGTAAGTGAAAGTTCTTCAAGTCCTCCTCCTTTTCCATCATATTGCGTATTTGGCTTATATTGCTTTTTTTTTTTTTTTTTTTTTTTTTTTAGGTTTGCCAGATACGAAGGAACTGCCCAACGCTCTCTCCTGCCGCTTGCTTGCTGAGAATATCACTCCTGCCTCACGGAGGAGTAAAATGAGTGAGATGTCCATTGAGAAACTTTGCGATCTTAATGACAAAAGTTATATCAGGCAAGCAATGCTGGACAACCATCTTAACTTTCGTACCAGGGGATTGCTTAACAAAGTTAAGGAGGGGAAGGAGGAGGTTGCTGCTGTTGTTGCCAGAGAGAAGGAAAAGGAGAAGAGTTATGCTGAGTTGGAGAAGAAGTGTGACGAAGCCATGGAGAACTTTGAGAAACACCCAAGGTACGAGGCTCTTCGAGACAAGATTGATGGTCTTGAGAAACAGCTTAAGGAATCGCAGGCTGAGTGTGGTAGGCTAAAGTTGGAGGAAGCTAAGGTTGTTGGCTATGAAAAACAGATGAGTGCCCTGGAGTCTAAATTTACTGGGTTGGAGACTAAGAGGGCCAGACTAGCAGAGCAGGATGCCAAGCGTTGTCAAGAGGTTGATAAGTTGAAGCTCGAATGCCAAAGTCTGAGAAAAGATAGGGCTGAGATTGTATCGAAGGTTGTTCCCTACATTGCTATGGAGTTGTGCCATAGCGATGAGGTGGGGGAGGTCGTGGGCAAGCTAGTGAATGCGGCCATATTCCATGGCAAATGTACAACTTTGGAGGAGATTGTTGAAACCAAAAAACCAGTTGTACTTTCGGAGGTACCATACTATCGTCCGAATTCCATGCGGGAGTATGATGAAGCTGGTAACGCATTCACCACGGCAGTTTACCCCTTCCTTGCAGAAGCAACCAAAGATCCTTCAGCCTCCATCGAAGATCTCCTCTCTAAAAAGCCAAAGAGCATACAGCCTCCGTCTCCAACCAGAAAGACCTTGTCTGAGAAACCTAAGTCTGCAACCCACCAGGAGCGTCCCAACTCTTCCAAAAACAATTGAAGGCTGCCATGTTGGCAGTAATTTGGTCCATAAGGGTGGCATGTACCCTTTTTAAAACAATTTATCGTGGTTAAAGGCTGGTGCCTTTGTGTTTGACAATTTATGATCTTTATGCTTGTTTGAACAGTTTATCTTTCATGTTATTGGGTTCCGACCCGTAACTTTAGACAATTGTCCTTTTTTGTGATTATGATAGCAAAGACTGTTTGTAGTCTTTATTAATGCTAATTTAGTGGGATATGTCCCACCTTTTATTGTCATGTTTATCTTCTCTTACGCTCATTTCAAAAACGTACACATACAACCTAAGGTTATAACCTTATTGTGTGTATTTTGGACAAAGATTTTAAGCAATCGTATAATTTGACTGCGACAGAGGGTCGCGACCCACTCCGTCTTTATCCTTAAGTTGCAGAGGGCTTTTAATACCCTAAGACTTCATAGGAAAGTTAATGTGAATTGTAATGGATGTTATTGTTATACAAGACATGTGCCTTGCTTCATCCTTCGACATTGAAACTTGTAAAGTACTTGGCCGAACAAATCTATGTTGTATAAAACGAAACAAGAGATTTTGAGGGAAACATGTTATATCATTAAGTGGGTAGGGAGGATTACATCATTTGAAGAAATGAACACTAGGCACCTACCATTAATGCTTCTTTCCCATGTGAGAAGAGTGCGTTACATGAAATTGAAAAAACAACTAAGTGCTTTTAAAGAAAGGTAAGTTC